>MDKI01190447.1:0-33266 GCA_005239505.1 Nicotiana paniculata
GATATGGATTTTCATGGCGGTTGAGGGGATATATATAGAGAGAGAAAAGTAAGGCGCGTAGTGAGTATTATACTTTTGAAAGTATGCGAGTCAGCAATAAACGCACGAGGAGCGTTTGACTCTCACGCATGACATGGCTTACTCGTAGGATTTGGTGAGGAGTTTGAATTATTCTTGTTAAATAAATTATTATTCAAATTAAAAGGTTTTATTCACACACGTTCCTTGAATAACAAGGAGTTTGAATTATTCATAATCACAGTTATAGTTTTGCTGTTACTTATTTTGAGTTATGTCCCAATTCTTTGTATTTAAGTTTAAGAAATTGGAACGATCTAGAAATTACCTCAACTAATAATATATTTTAAAAAACGAAAAAGGAGTGGTATATATTTTGACATCATTTTTCTATTCACCTATGTGAGATATAAATTAGATAAATAAATCCGTGTGAGATATATGTACACACGTATCATTCATTAGAGTACTGATTTTGTCACATGATTAAATTAAAAGGCTTAAATAAAATATTTAAAAGTCAAAGAAATATAGTTTTTACACGTGAGATAAAATAACTCTCTTTACTTATACTAGTACTAGTACCTGCACGATGCGCGGACATAAATCATGTGCAATTGTAATTTGGGTTATTTGAATTATGTGCAAATAATTTTAAAAATTAAATCTTCTATATAGAAATTATAAATTACTATTGTATATTAATTAAGAAGCAGGACATGAAACCATTTTTCAAATATCATCATGGATAACATATTTTCTTTTTCAATACCGTAGTAAACCAATATCTTGATTTTGTCACTTGTATTTTTTTTTATGGTCAGTATTAAAAAATACTCAATATATAACGTAGTGATCTGTCTTGTTTGAGCATATTAAATCATATTATTTTAGCAAACTTTTTACTACCACTTTATTTTTCATCTCAAATTCAAATAACTTTTATCCTTCTACATTTCTAGATAGATTTTATTTGTTCTTTGCTTATAGTTATTGCATTATTTATTACTTAATATAAAATATATCGTAATCTGATATTTTATTAGTTTATAAATTGACTTACTGTCTTACTTATTACCTTATTAATAATCATCAATAGATATATTTCACACTATTATCTTCTTACTCGAAAATCTTGCATCATTTGAATCTATCAATAATATTTTTGAGTATTATTTAATAATTTAATTTATATATTTTAACTAAATTTAAATAATAAATATCATCACACTATCTCTATTTTCCTCTTTATACATTCTCTTCCCTACTAAGAAATTTTAATTAACCTTTTATATAAATTTATTGACCTATACTAAAAATAATATCACTTTGAATTAGTTTAAAAATTAATACGTATTTTCCTTTATAATGTTTCAAATCTATTGAATTATTTTATAATTATTTTTTTATTACGTGCAATTAATTTTCTTTCGCTTTTAGTTTCAAGATACAAATTTAGCTTTTATTTATTATCTTTATACTTTATTTAATACTTTTATCCACTACTATCTTTAAATATAATATAGAAAAATATGTAATTTTTGTTATATTAAATAGAACATGTATTTTATTTTTAAACTATTTCTTGAAAATTTCAAATTATTTCAATTTATTAATAGTATTTTTGAGTTTTTATACTCACTTTATTTTATTTCTAAAGTAATTCTTAGTATAAATATACTCATATTTTCTCTAATTTATTTATATTATTTAATATTTTTTATCTTTTTTTATCTATTAAACTTTAGTTATATGACCATATTAACATGCATGTTATTTCTTATTACACTTACATAAAACTTTCTCATCTAAAATTTAAATATGTTTTATGCTTCTTCTTTTGTATGATGAAATTTTTTAATATTTTTCTCTTTTTGTTCCTTAGTTTTGCTATTAAATTATTCAATACTTAATATTATTACATTATCATGTAGCTTTTCATTAATTTGTCTGAATTAATATTTATTTTTGACCATACTCATTCTAATACAATACAAATAACTATAAAAGTATTTCAATAGTAACTTCAAGTCTATTTCTCATATTCTAAAGTGTGATTTTTCTTATCATATTTTTTTGTAAATAAAATCTTATCTCAATTTTTTACAACAGTGTTCTACTATCATTTTATAGATAACATATAAAATATTCATTTTTCCGATTTTCCAATATTAATATGGCTTTATTATTCTTGTAGTTAAAATATTTTTACTGATTATTCAATTATTTATCACCTAAATAATTTATATAAGATCTTGTTTTGCTGCTTGTATTTTTTTGTTTATTCTTAAAGTCAATAAATCTTTAATGTCTTAAGTAAATTTTAGTCTTATTTTATATTGTAACTTACTCCAATGTATAAATATTCATATATTATCTCAATTTACGTCTTTTTATATTTTTTTATTATAGCAATATAATTAATTTTTTACCTCCATATTTCTAGCTAATATAGAAGAAAATCTTTTAGTGGATCAATATATGGATATAAATATAGATAGATATAAATACAAATATTGACATATAGATTAGATTTGTCTAAGATCTATTTAGATTATGTATAAAATTCATTCAACTACTTCCATTAATTATGTTTCCATTTATAACTCTTAATTATTAATGTTGTCCTAAAATTGCCAAGTGACTTCATTTAAGCTTGCCACTTAGCTTAGCCACAATGCATACTACCCACCTTTTAATATAATATAGATTCGTCCCGAAATATTTGTATTCTTTTTAATTTCTTCATAATAAATTCCCACCAACATTTGTAAATGTCTTCTTTCATCTTCCTATGTGAGAAAAGTTGCTCTAAGCTCTAAAAACTAATTTTTTGTATAGTTTCTGAATTTCTATAAAAAAAAAAATTTAGTAAAGCGAATTAACGTGCATAGGTCTTGTTTCACTAAAAATATTGGTCAAGTTGACTTTTGATAAATGTACCAAACAAATTGGAGCTGAGTAACAAAAAACTGCCGACTTATTTTGTGCAACTCTTACTGCAAGTCCTTTTATTTAAGCTATATTGTATTTTATTTTAGTCGTATTAGCGTTAAGAATGAAGATAAAATAAAGAAAAAAGTTAACAAAGTTAATAAACAAGACTAATTATATGAAAACTACAAAGTAATGATAAGAAATCATATACGAGGGTGTTGGGGCGTTGTAGGACAGGAATATTTCTTCACTCTTATTTGTCTTTATTAAATGTGTAAAAGACAATAGCAGCTTCCGTTTTCGACGTAAGCCGTTATCTGAGAAAAAACAAAGTTAAAAATAAGGCATGACGAAAACATGCTTATCATATACTATCAAAAGTCGTTATACCAGACGTTATCAGGAGAACACATCTTTTTTGACTACCAACTTTTTCTTTATGAGTATAATCTCATTTCTATTTGTTTCTCTGTCATTATATTTTTAAATATAAGTGTATACGGGTGAAATCGCGGTTAAGACACACCCCGATTTCTCGGCGGTTCAAACTAAGTAAGAGTATGAATATACGAGATCAAAATTCAAGCGGGGAACTCTTTGTATCGAGGCCCGAACAGAGTGCTCGTCATTGGAACTGATAAAACGATGCATCCCGGACTTGGGACGAGTTCTAAGATTTTGGGGAAGTGCAATGAATGGTTGTAGGCAACTAACAGAAGGTCGTGATATCCGGAACCAACCGAATATCACGGCACGGATCTCGCTCGATGGAGTGTAACGACCCGGTCGGTCGTTTTGAGAGTTTGTGCCCCGATCCCCTAATAACTATTTTCCCCACTTTTATATCTGCTTATGGGACTTGTCGGAATGATTAGTTGCGAAATTCGGAGAGTTTTTGGACACATAATCCCTATATATGAGTTTAAGCTTTAGAAATCGGATCGTAGTTGGAACTGTGTGAAGACGGATCCAGAATGAAATTCCGTCGACTCCGTTAGCCCCGTTAGGTGATTTCGGGGCTAGGAGCGCGTACGAAATGTGTTCTCGAAGTCTGAAGTAGATTTAGGCTTGAATTGGCGAAAGTTAGAATTTCGGCGATTTCAGCCGACAGGTAAAATTTTGATATCGGGCTCGGAATGGAACTCAGAGAGTGGCTGTAGGTTTGTAGTGTCATTTATGACCTGTGTGTAAAATTTGAGAGTCATTCGGACTAGTTTTGACGTGTTTCGGCATCAGTTGTAGATTTAGGAAATTTCATAAGTTCTTAGGCTTGAATCCATGCATAATTCTTGATTTTGGTGTTATGTAATGTGTTTTGAAGGCTCGACCGAGTTTGGATGAGGTATTAGGACTGGTTGGTAGGCTCGGTTGAGGTCCCGGGGGCCTCGGGTGTGATTCAGATGCTCAACGGACATTTTTAGCCTTGCGTGTGATTGCTGGTTTTCTGGTGTAAGTGCAGCAAATTTTTGTTCATCGCGATCGCATGAGGTAGTCCGCGATCGCGTAGAGTAATTGAGGCCAGGCAGGATTTTTTTTCATGGCGATCGCAAGAAATGGAATGTAATCGCGTAGGATAGACAACCTTGGCCACTGCGCTCGCATGGGCCTTGTTGCGTTCGCGAAAAAGAAAAAAGGCGGCTGGGACTTTAGGTGTTCCTCTACGCGGTCGCGTGAAGCCAACCGCGATCACGTAGGTCTGGTGAGCTGAGCATCGTGTTCGCGTACGTATCATCGCGTTCGCGTAGAGTATTCTGAGGGCGGGTGTGAGGTTGTGCTTCACGATCGCGACTGGGTGTCCGCGATCGCAGTGAAGAAAAGTGCTAGGCAGAATCTTAAAAATCCAAAATCGAGGGTTTGAGCCATAATTCATATTTTGAACTTGGGAGCTCGGGAAAGTGCCATTTTTGAAGAGATTTTTACCTGGGCGATTTGGATAAGTAATACCTACTCGATTTAGTCTAATTTCCATGAATCTACACTTAATCCATCCTTTAATTTCGAAATTTTGGTGGAAAATTGGGGAAAATTTGGATAAAGTTCTTAGGCCAAGTTTTTGGGTTTTGATCGAGATTTTGGTATCGGATTAGTGTAAAATTGGTATGGTTAGACTCGTGGGCGAATGGGTGTTCGCAATTGTAATTTTTACCCGATTTCGAGACGTGGGCCCGGGAGACTTTTTGGGCAATTTTTCTAATTTCGCGTATTAGCCTTGAACTAATTAGCTAGATCGATTTCTTACAATGATATTTATATTATGCAATTGAATTGAATAGATTTGGGCAATTCGGAGTTGGGTACTCGTGGCAAGAGCAGGGTTTTGAGTTGAGTAGAGCAGTCGAGGCAAGTGGCTTGCCTAACTCTGTGTTGGGGACTTCCCCTTAGGCTGTTTTGATACTATTTGTTGAATGGGCGCGCCGTGTACGTGAGGTGATGAGTACGTGCACGGGCCATTGTTGCAAAAATTTCATTTTTCCTTCCATGTCATAAATTATTTCACTGTTTAATATGCTAATTGTGTAGTTTAGATTATAAAGGAGCATGTCTACCTGTTTTACCTGAATTCCCTATTTGATACTATGTGCACCATGTTTAGTTAGTCCTATCCTTTGTCTTTCCTATGACTTTTCTCCTGAACTGTGTAAATAAATCTTATCCGGCATTCATTTGCATAGCATATTTAAATTGAGATTACAGACGTATTCCGGGAGATCCCCCTGTACTGCATATTTACTTTGGGACTACGGACGTATTCCGGGAGATCCCCCTGTACTGCATATTTACTTTGGGACTACGGACGTATTCCGGGAGATCCCCCTGTACAACATATTTACTTTGGGACTACGAACATATTCCGGGAGATCCCCCTGTACTGCATATTTACATTTGGAACTACGGGACGGTATCCCAGAAGATTCCACTTTGTGATATATTGTGTTGAGCCGAGGATTTTCTTTACTGTAAAAATTATATAATTTTTCTTAAACTGTTTACTGTACACATTACCTATCTTTTGAACTGTTTAAAAACTGACTTATTTAGAAATCCAGTAGAGACTTAACCTGACCTCGTCACTACTTGACTGGGGTTAGGCTTGGCACTTACTGGGTACCAAATGTGGTGTACTCATGCCCTTTCTTGCACATGTTTTTCGTGTGCAGATCCAGGTACGAGCTATAAGCCTCGTGGTTAGTCGCTGCTGCTGATTCTAGGAGGCTGCAAGATATTTCTGCCGCATCCGCAAAACCCTTCCGAGTCTCCTTCTATTATATCTTGTAGATATGTTCTTATGTACTTTTTCTAGTTTTTTTAGAGCCACAGTAGTGTTAGAAGCTTGTGACTGTTTGTGATATTCCGGGTTTTGGAAAGTTATATTTTGTACGAGTCGAGCGGCAAGTACGTTTCTTATGTCATTGCCCTTATCCCCTTTATTGCTTGCGTTTTATTTCGATTTTTCCCCGTTATAGTAGGCTTACCTAGTCGTGGAGACTAGGTGCCGTCACGACACCTTCAGAGGGTAAATCGGTTCGTGACAGGTTGGTATCAGGGCGTCTAGGTTCATAGGAGTCACAAGTCGGTTTATTAGGGTCTCGCAGATCGGTACGGAGACGTCCGTATCTATCTTCGTGAGGCTATGTAACTGTTAAGAACAATCATATTTCTTTGATTTCCTTGTGTGCGAGTTATTGACATAAGAAATTCTACAATTCTATTCTATTCTTTCCCACAGATGGTGAGGACCCGTACTAGTTGGACCGATGACCACGCGGTGCAACCCGAGCACCGACGAGAGCTGCGACATAGGAGCCTACAGCAGCTCCAGCTGGAGAGCCGACACAAGAGGTCCATATTGCTGCTCCAGCCTTACAGGAGACCTTAGCTCAGTTCATGAGCATGTTCAGCACTCTAGCTCAGGCTGGACTACTTCCGATAGCTCCCGCTACATCTCAGGTCGGGGGAGGGGAACAGACTCCCGCAGCCCGCATTCCTGAGCAGAGGGGCCAGGTTGATCAGGCCACGGTGTATATTCCTATGCCCCCAGTGGCTCCGGCACAACATGGGACCAGGGTAGCTTCTTTTGAGGCAGAGCAGCTCCGACTCGAGAGGTACAAGAAGTACCACCCACCTATTTTCAGCGGACTAGCTTCAGGTGACGCTCTGGGTTTCTTGAGGAGTGTCATTGTATTCTCCGCACTATGGGCGTTGTGAAGACTAGTGGGGTTTCTTACACCGCTTTCCAGCTGAGGGGAGCGGCATATCAGTGGTGGTGGGCCTATGAGCTGAGTAGTCTAGACGAGGCAACCTCACTCACTTGGACTCAATTTTTAGAGATGTTTCTGCGAGGGTATGTCCCTCAGAGCCTCAAGGATACCTGGTGTGTGGAGTTAGAGCAGTTGCGCCAGGGTACTATGACTGTGTCGGAGTATGCAGTCTGTTTCAGTGAGTTAGCTCGTCATGCAACAACCTTGGTTGCCACCGTCAGAGAGTGGGTTCGCCGCTTCATTGAGGAACTTCACCCTAGTAATTCGGACTAGTATGGCTAGAGAGTTGGAGATGGATATCATTTATCAGCAGGCAGTGAGTATTGCCAGGAGAGTAGAGGGCATGTTCGCCCGGGACCGAGAGGAGAGAGAGGCCAAGAGGTCTCGAGAGACTGGCCACTTTTCAGGAGCTCGTGCACCAGCAACACTCTACGGTAGGGGCTTTGTAGGTCCCCTGTTCATTCAGCCATTCCAGCAGCCAGCGGTATTCCAGCTCCTCCTAGACCTCAGGAGTCCTATTATGCACCGCCAGTATCCAGCGTGCCTCAGGAGTCCTATTATGCACCGCCAGTATTGTCCCTATCTTCCATAGGGATGCATCGGTATTATTTGACCCAGGCCATACGTATTCATATGTGTCCTATTATTTTACTCCACATTTGGGGATATCTTGGGATTCTTTGAGTTCCCCTATTTATGTATCTACTCTTGTGGGAGACTCTCTAGTTGTGGACCGCGTATATTGGTCGTGTTTGATTAGTCTTGGTGGTTTTGAGACCATGGCTAATTTGTTATTACTCAGCATGGTAGATTTCGATGTTATCTTGGGCATGGACTGGTTGTCTCCCCATTATACTATTCTTGATTGTCACGCTAAGAACGTGACGCTGGCCATGCCAGGCTTGCTGAGATTAGAGTGGAGAGGTACCTTAGAGTATACTCCCCGCAGGGTCATTTCATTTCTTAAGGCTCAGTGGATGGTTGAGAAGGGGTGTGATGCGTATTTGGCCTACGTGAGAGATGTCAGTGTTGATACCCCTCCAGTTGAGTCAGTCCCAGTAGTGAGGGATTTTCCTAATGTATTTCCAGCTAATCTTCCAGGTATGCCGCCCGACAGAGATATTGATTTCGGCATTGATTTGTTGCCGGGCACTCAGCCCATTTCTATTCCTCGTTACCATATGGATCCTCCTGATTTGAAGAAGTTGAAGGAGAAATTACAGGAGTTGCTTGATAAGGGATTCATCAGGCCCAGTGTATCACCTAGGGGTTCTCCAGTGCTATTTGTGAAGAAAATGGATGGCTCTATGCGTATGTGTATTGATTATCGGCAGCTGAACAAGGTTACAGTGAAGAACATGTATAATTTGCCTCGCATTGATGATTTATTCGACAAGCTACAGGGTTCCAGAGTATTCTCCAAGATTGACTTGCGATCTGGCTATCATCAGCTGAAGATTCGGGAGTCGAACATCCCGAAGACTGCTTTCAGGACCAGATATGGTCACTATGAGTTTCTTCTCATTTCATTAGGGCTGAACAATACCTGAGCAACTTTTATGCATTTGATGCACAATGTGTTCTGTACTTACCTTGATTCCTTCGTCATTGTGTTTGTTGACGACATTCTGGTGTATTCTCGATCACGGGAAGATCATGAGCAGCACTTGAGGATCGTGCTTCAAACTTTGAGGGAGAAGAGACTGTATGCGAAATGCTCTAAGTGTGAGTTCTGGCTTGATTTAGTGGCATTCTAGGTCCACATAGTGTCTTGTGATGGGATCAAGGTAGATCCGAAGAAGGTGGAGGTGGTGCATAGTTGGCCCAGACCATCATCAACTAAGGAGATCCGCAGTTTCCATGGTTTGGAAGGGTACTACCGTCGCTTTGTAGAGGGGTTTTCTTCTATTGTAGAACCTATGACCAGACTGACCCAGAAGGGTGCTCCGTTCAGGTGGACCGAGGAGTGTGAGGAGAGCTTTCAGAAGTTCAAGACAGCTTTGACTTCGGCCCCAGTATTAGTGTTGCCTATAGATTTGGGGTCCTACACTGTATATTGTGATGCCTCGAGGATTGGACTTGGAGTAGTATTGATGCAGGACGGTAGGGTGATTGCCTATGTGTTCAGGCAATTGAAGGTGCTTGAGAAGAATTATCCGATTCATGACCTCGAGTTGGCAGCTATTGTTCATGCCCTCAAGATCTGGCGTCATTATTTGTACGGTGTTCCATGTGATATTTTTACGGATCACCGGAGTTTGCAGAACTTGTTCAGGCAGAAGGACCTCAATTTGCGCCAGCGGAGATGGTTGAAGTTACTAAAAGACTAGGACATCGCTATATTATACCACCCGGGGAAGGCCAATGTGGTGGCCGACGTCTTGAGTCACCGGGCGGAGAGTTTAAGGAGTTTTTCATATCTTCCGGAAGTTGAGAGGCCCTTAGACTTAGATGTTCAGTCCTTATCCAGTCAGTTCGTGAGATTGAATCTTTCAGAGCCTTGCCGGGTTTTAGCTTGTGTGGTGGCTCGGTCTTCTCTTTATGACCGCATTCAAGAGCGCCATTATTATGATCCCCACCTTCTGGTTCTTTAGGACAGGGTTCGGTGAGGTGACGCCAGGAATGTGACTATAGGAGATGACTGTGTGATGAGGATTTATGGCCAAGTGTCTCAATTGTCAGCAAGTCAAATATGAGCATCAGAGGCCAGGAGGGTTACTTCAGCAGATTGAGCTTCCATAGTGGAAATGGGAGCGGATCACCATGACTTTGTGGTTGGACTTCCTCGGACTTTGAAAAAGTTCGATGCTATTTGGGTGATTGTGGATCGGCAGACCAGGTCAGCCCATTTCATTCCAGTGTTGACTACATACTCCTCCGAGAGGTTGGCGGAGATTTATATCAGGGAGATTCTTCACCTCCACGGTATTCCAGTATCTATCATTTCAGACAGAGGTACACAGTTCACTTCACGGTTCTGGAGAGCCGTTCTGCAGAAACTAGGCACCAGGGTAGAGTTGAGTATAGCCTTTCACCCTCAGACGGACCGGCAGTCCGAGGGCATGATTCAGATTCTTGAGGACATGCTCCGTGCCTGTGTGATGGATTTTGGAGGGTCATGGGACCGATACTTGCCACTCGCAGAGTTTGCTTATAATAACAGTTATCAGTCCAGCATTCAGATGTCGCCGTATGAGGCCTTATATGGTAGATGGTGCCGATCCCTAGTGGGATGGTTTGAGCCGGGCGAGGCCCAATTTTTGGGTACAAATTTGGTCCAGGATGCCCTGGACAAGGTGAAGGTGATTCAGGAGAGACTTCGCACAACTCAGTCTATGAAGAAGAGTTATGCGGACCGAAAGGTTCGTGATTTGGCATTTATGGATGGTGATCGGATTTTGCTTCGAGTATCGCCTATGAAGGGCGTCATGAGGTTCGGAAAGAAGGGTAAGCTGAGTCCGAGATTTATTGGTCTTTTTGAGGTATTGCATCGTGTTGGGGAGGTTGCTTATGAGCTAGCCTTGCATCCTAAACTAGCAGGAGTTCATCCGTTATTCCACGTCTCTATTCTCCGAAAGTATCACGGTGACCCGACTTATGTTTTGGATTTCAGTTCAGTCCAATTGGACAAGGATTTATCATATGTTGAGGAGCCAATCGCTGTATTAGATAGACAGGTCAGGAATCTTAGGTCGAAGAATATTGCATCAATCAAGGTTAAGTGGAGGGGTCAGCCAGTCGAGGAGGCGACTTGGGAGAGCGAGCAGGATATGCGCAGTCAGTACCCCCATCTTTTCACAGCTCAGGTATGTCTCGATACACGTTCGAGGACGAACAATTTTCTTAACAGGGGGAGAATGTAGCGACCCGATCGGTCGTTTTGAGAGTTAGCGCCCCGATCCCCTAATAACTGTTTTCCCCACTTTTATATCTGCTTCTGGGACTTGTCGGTTAGTTTCAAAATCCGGAGAGTTTTTAGACACATAGTCCCTATATATGAGTTTAAACTTTAGAAATCGGGCCGTAGTTGGAACTGTGTGAAGACATATCCGTAATGGAATTTCGTCGACTCCGTTAGCTCCTTTGTGTTATTTCGGGGTTAGGAGCATGTTCGGAATGTGTTCTCGAGGTCTGAAGTAGATTTAGGCTTGAATTGGCGAAAGTTAGAATTTCGGCGATTTCGGCCGATAGGTGAAATTTTGATATCGGGCTCAGTATGGAATTTTGAGAGTGGCTGTAGGTCCGTAGTGTCATTTATGACCTGTGTGTAAAATTTGAGGGTCATTCGGACTAGTTTTGACGTGTTTCGGCATCAGTTGTAGAATTAGGAAATTTCATAAGTTCTTAGGCTTGAATCCATTCATAATTCTTGATTTTGGTGTTATGTAATGTGTTTTGAAGGCTCGACCGAGTTTGGATGAGGTATTAGGACTGGATGGTAGGCTCGGTTGAGGTCCCGGGGGTCCTCGGGTGTGTTTCGGATGCTCAACGGGCATTTTAGCCTTGCGTGTGATTGCTGGTTTTTTGGTGTAAGTGCAGTAAATTTTTGTTCATCACGATCGCGTGAGGGAGTCCGCGATCACGTAAAGTAATTGAGGCCAGATAGGATTTTTGTTCATGGCGATCGCAAGAAATGGAATGTGATCGCGTAGGATAGACAGCCTTGGCCACTTCGTTCGCGTGGGCCTTGTTGCGTTCGCAAAGAAGAAAAAAGGTTGCTGGGACTTTAGGTTTTCTCTACGCGTTCGCGTGAAGCCAACCGCGATCGCGTAGGTCAGGTGAGCTGAGCATCGCGTTCGCATACGTATCATCGCGTTCACGTAGAGTATTCTTAGGGCGCGTGTGAGGTTGTGCTTCACGATCGCGACTGGGTGTCCGCGATCGTAGTGAAGAAAAGTGCTGGGCAGAATCTTAAAAACCCAAAATCGAGGGTTTGAGCCATAATTCATATTTTGAACTTGGGAGCTCGGGAAAGTGCGATTTTTGAAGAGATTTTCACCTGGGCGATTTGGATAAGTAATTCCTACTCGGTATAGGCTAGTTTCCATGAATCTACACTTAATCCATCCTTTAATTTCGAAATTTTGGTGAAAAATTGGGGAAAATTTGGATAAAGTTCTTAGGCCAAGTTTTTGGGTTTTGATCGAGATTTTGTTATCAGATAAGTATAAAATTGGTATGGTTAGACTCTTGGGCGAATGGGTGTTCGAAATTTTTAATTTTTACCCGATTCCGAGACGTGGGCCCGGGGGACTTTTTGAGCAATTTTCCTAATTATGTGTATTAGCCTTGAACTAATTAGCTAGATCGATTTCTTACAATGATATTTATATTATGCAATTGAATTGAATAGATTTGGGCCATTAGGAGTCGAGTACTCGTGGCAAGAGTGTGGTTTTGAGTTGAGTAGAGCAGTTGAGGTAAGTGGCTGGCCTAACTTTGTGTTGGGGACTTCCCTTAGGTTGTTTTGATACTATTGGTTGAATAGGCGCCGTGTACGTGAGGTGACGAGTACGTGCACGGGCCATTATTGCAAAAATTTCATTTTTCCTTCCATGTCATAAATTGTTTCACTCTTATTTCACTGTTTAATGTGCTAATTGTGTAGTTTAGATTAGGAAGGAGCATGTCTACCTGTTTTACCTGAATTCCCTATTTGATACTATGTGTACCATGTTTAGTTAGTCCTATCATTTGTCTTGCCTGTGAGTTTTCTCCTGAACTGTTTAAATAAACCTTATCCGACATTCATTTGCATAGCACATTTAAATTGGGATTACGGACGTATTCCGGGAGATCCCCCGGCACTACATATTGACTTTGGGACTACAGACGTATTTCGGGATATCCCCCTGTAATGCATATTTACTTTGGGACTACGGACGTATTCCGGGAGATCCCTTGTACATCATATTTACTTTGGGACTACAGACGTATTCCGGGAGATCCCCCTGTACTGCATATTTACATTTGGAACTACGGGACGGTATCCCGGGAGATTCCACTTTGTGATATATTGTGTTGAACGAGGATTTTCTTTACTGTAAAATTTATATTGTTTTTCTTAAACTTTTTACTGTACACATTAACTATCTTTTGAACTTTTTTAAAACTGACTTATTTAGAAATCCAGTAGAGACTTAACCTGACCTCGTCACTACTTGACCGGGGTAAGGCTTGGAACTTACTGGGTACCAAATGTGGTGTACTCATGCCCTTTCCTGCACATGTTTTTCGTGTGCAGATCCAGGTACAAGCTATCAGACTCGTGGTTAGTCGCTGCTGATGATTCTAGGAGACTACAAGATATTTCTGCCACGTCCACAGAACTCCTCCGAGTCTCCTTCTATTCTATCTTGTAGATACGTTCTTATGTACTTTTTCCAGTTTTTGTTAGAGCTAAAATAGTGTTAGAAGTTTGTGACTGTCTGTGATATTCCGGTTTTGGAAAGTTATATTTTGTCTGAGCCGAGCGGCAAGTACGTTTCTTATGTCATTGCCCTTATCCCCTTTATTTCTTGCGTTTTATTTTGATTTTACCCGTTATAGTAGGCTTACCTAGTCATGGAGACTAGGTGATGTCACGACACCTTCAGAGGGTAAATCGGGTCGTGACAGGTTGGTATCGGGGCGTCTAGGTTCATAGGAGTCACAAGTCATAAGACGGTTTATTAGGGTCTCGCAGATCGGTACGTAGACATCCTTATGTATCTTCGGGAGGCTATCTAACTGTTAATAACAATCATATTTCTTTGATTTCCTTGTCGTGCGAGTTATTGACATAAAAAATTCTAAAATTCTATTTTATTCTTTTCCACATATGGTGATGACCTGTACTGGTTGGACCGATGACCACGCGGTGCAACCCGAGAACCGGCGAGAGCTCCGACAGAGGAGCCTACAACAACTCCAACTGGAGAACCGGCACAAGAGGTCCCTGTTGCTGCTCCAACCTTACAGGAGACCTTAGCTCAGTTCATGAGGATGTTCAGCACCCTAGCTCAGGCTGGACTACTTCTGATTGCTCCCACTACATCTCAGGTCGGGGGAGGGGAACAGACTCCCGTAGTCCGCACTCCTGAGCAGAGGGGCCAGGTTGATTAGGCCCCGGAGTATATTTACCCCCAGTGGCTCCGGTACAGCATGGGACCAGGGTAGGTTCTTTTGAAGTAGAGTAGCTCAGACTTGAGAGGTACGAGAAGTACAACCCACCTATTTTCAGCAGACTAGCTTCAGATGATGCTCTGGGGTTTCTTAAGGAGTGTCATCGTATTCTCCGCACTATGGGCATTATGGAGACGATTGGGGTTTCTTTCACCACTTTCCAGCTGAGGGGAGCAGCATATCAGTGGTGGCAGGCCTATGTAGTCCGGACGAGGCAGCCTCACTCACTTGGACTCAGTTTTCAGAGATGTTTCTGCGAGAGTATGTCCCTCAGAGACTCAGGAATACTTGGCGCACGGAGTTCGAGCAGTTGCGCCAGGGTACTATGACTGTGTCGGAGTATGCAGTCCGTTTCTGTGAGTTAGCTCGGCATGCACCAGACTTGGTTGCCACCGTCAGAGAGCGGGTTCGCCGCTTCATTGAGGGATTCACCCTAGTATTTCGGACCAGTATGGCTAGAGAGTTGGAGATGGATATCACTTATCAGCATGCAGTGAGTATTGCTAGGAGAGTAGACGGCATGTTCGCCCAGGACCGAGATGAGAGAGAGTCCAAGAGGTCTCGGGAGACTGGCCACTTTTCAGGAGCTCGTGCACCAGCAACACGCTACGGGCTTTGTGGGTCGCCCTGTTCATTAAGCCCTTCCAGCAGCCAGCGGTATTCCAGCTCCTCCTAGACCTCAGGAGTCGTATTATGCACCGCCAGTATCCAGTGTGCCTCCAGTTCGAGGTGCTATTATTGGCCAGCCTAGCAGGCCAGCTCCTATTCAGTCTCAGCCGCAGCGTTCTCCGAGGGGGTTTTTGAGTGTGGTGACACTCGTCACATGATTAGAGATTTCCCTAGGGCCAGCTGTGGTGCACCTCCACATTCTTATTAGCCTCCACGTGCTCTGCTGGGTCCTCCGGCTATTCTTCCAGCCCCAGCTGCCACTCCACCTCCTCAATCATCTCGAGGTGGAGGTTGGGGAGGTAGAGATCGCCCTAGAGGGGGAGGCCAGGCCAGATACTATGCCCTTCCAGCCCGTTCCGAGGCCGTTGCTTCAAACTTAGTCATCAAAGGTATTGTCCCTATCTGCCATAGGGATGCATTAGTATTATTTGACCCAGGCTCTACGTATTCATATGTGTCCTCCTATTTTTCTCCACATTTGGGGATATCTCGAGATTATTTGAGTTCCCCTATTTATGTATCTACTCTTGTGGGAGACTCTCTAGTTGTGGACTGCGTATATCGGTCGTGTTTGATTACTCTTGGTGGTTTTGAGACTAGGGCTGATTTGTTATTACTTAGCATGGTAGATTTTGATGTTATCTTGGGCATGGACTGGTTGTTGCCCCATTATACTATTCTTGATTGTCACGCTAAGACCGTGACGCTGGCTATGCTAGGCTTGCCGAGATTAGAGCAGAGAGGTACCTTAGAGTATACTCCTCGCAGAGTCATTTCATTTCTTAAGGCTCAGTGAATGGTTGAGAAGGGGTGTGATGCGTATTTGGCCTACGTGAGAGATGTCAGTGTTCATACCCCTCCAGTTGAGTTAGTCCCATTAGTGAGGGACTTTACTGATGTATTTCCAGCTAATCTTCCAGTTATGCTGCCCGACAGAGATATTGATTTCGGCATTGATCTGTTGCTGGGCACTCAACCCATTTATATTCCTCCTTACCGTATGGCTCCTCCTGATTTGGAGGAGTTGAAGGATAAATTACAGGAGTTGATTGATAAGGGCTTTATCAAGCCCACTGTATCACCTTGGGGGTTCTACAGTGCTATTTGTGAAGAAAAATGATGGCTCTATGCGTATGTGTATTGATTATCGGTAGCTGAACAAGGTTACAGTGAAGAACATGTATCCTTTGCCTCACATTGATTATTTATTCGACTAGCTACAGGGTTCCAGAGTATTCTCCAAGATTGACTTGCGATCTGGCTATCATCAGCTGAAGATTTGGGAGTCGAACATTCCGAAGATTGCCTTCAGAACTAGATATGGTCACTATGAGTTTCTTATCATGTCATTAGGGCTGACCAATGCCCCATCAGCTTTTATGCATTTGATGCACAGTGTGTTCTGGCCTTACCTTGATTCCTTCGTCATTGTGTTTATTGACGACATTCTGATGTATTCTCGATCACGGGAAGATCATGAACATCACTTGAGGATCGTGCTTCAAACTTTGAGGGAGAAGAGATTGTATGCGAAATTCTCTAAGTGTGAGTTCTGGCTTGATTCAGTGGCATTCTTGGGCCACATAGTGTCTTGTGATGGGATCAAGGTAGATCCGAAGAAGGTGGAGGTGGTGCAGAGTTGGCCCAGACCGTCATCAGCTACAGAGATCCGGAGTTCCTTGGTTTGACAGGGTACTACCATTGCTTTGTAGAGGGGTTTTAATCTATTGCAGCACCTATGACTAGACTGAACCAGAAGGGTGCTCCGTTCAGGTGGACCGGGGAGTGTGAGGAGAGCTTTCAGAAGCTCAAGACAGCTTTGACTTCGACCCCAGTATTAGTGTTGCCTACAAGTTCAGGGTCCTACACTGTATATTGTGATGCCTCGAGGATTGGCCTTGGAGCATTATTGATGCAGGACGGCATGACTCGAGTTGGAAGCTATTGTTCATGCCCTCAAGATCTGGCGTGATTATTTGTACGGTGTTCCATGTTATATTTTTACGGATCACCGGAGTTTGTAGCACTTGTTCAGGCAGAAGGACCTCAATTTGTACCAGCGGAGATGGTTGGAGTTACTACGACTAGGACATCACTATATTATACCACCCGGGAAAGGCCAATGTGGTGGCCGACGCCTTGAGTCTCCGGGTGGAGAGTTTGGGGTGTTTTGCATATCTTCCGGCAGTTGAGAGGCCCTTAGCCTTGGATGTTCAGTCCTTAGCCAGTCAGTTCGTGAGATTGAATCTTTCAGAGCCTTGCCGGGTTTTAGCTTCTGTGGTGACTTGGTCTTCTCTTTATGACCACATTCGAGAGCGCTAGTATGATGATCCCCACCTTCTGGTTCTTCAGGATAGGGTTCGGCGAGGTGACGCCAGGGATGTTACTATAGGAGATGATGGTGTGATGAGGATGCAGGGTCGAATCTGTGTGCCCAATGTGGATGTGCTTTGGGAGTTGATTCTTGAGGAGGCCCATAACTCGCGCTATTCAATTCATCTGGGTACCGCGAAGATGTAGCAGAACCTGAGAAAACACTATTGGTGGAGAAGGATGAAAAAGGATATAGTGTCTCAACTGTCAGCTAGTCAAATATGAGCATCAGAGGCCAGAAGGGTTACTTCAGCAGATTGAGCTTTCAGAGTGGAAGTGGGAGCGGATCACCATGGACTTTGTGGTTGGACTTCCTCGGACTTTGAAAAAGTTCGATGCTATTTGGGTGATTGTGGATCGGCTGACCAAGTCAGCCCATTTCATTCCAGTGTTGACTACATACTCCTCCGAGAGGTTGGCGGAGATTTATATCAGGGAGATTCTTTACCTCCACGGTATTCCAGTATCTATCATTTCAGACAGAGGTACACAGTTCACTGCACGGTTCTGGAGAGCCGTTCAGCAGAAGCTAGGCACTAGGGTAGAGTTGAGTACAACCTTTCACCCTCAGACGGACGGGCAGTCCGAGCGCACGATTCAGATTCTTGAGGACATGCTCTATGCCTGTGTGATGGATTTTGGAGGGTCATGGGACATATACTTTCCACTCGCAGAGTTTGCTTATAATAACAGCTACCAGTCCGGCATTCAGATGGCACCGTATGAGGCCTTATATGGTAGATGGTGCCGGTCTCCAGTCGGATGGTTTGAGCCGGGCGAGGCCCGATTGTTGGGCACAGATTTTGTCCAGGATGCCCTAGACAAGGTGAAGGTGATTCAGGAGAGACTTCGCACAGCTCAGTCCAGGAAGAAGAGTTATGCGGACCGGAAGGTTCGTGATTTGGCATTTATGGCTGGTGATCGGGTTTTCCTTCGGGTATCACCTATGAAGGGTGTCATGAGGTTTGGGAAGAAGGGTAAGCTGAGTCCGAGATTTATTGGTCCTTTTGAGGTATTGCAGCGTGTTGGGGAGGTTGCTTATGAGCTAGCCTTGCCTCCTAACCTAGCAGGAGTTCATCCGGTATTCCACGTCTCTATGCTCTAGAAGTATCACGGTGCCCCGACTTATGTTTTGGATTTCAATTCAGTCCAGTTGGACAAGGATTTATCATATGTTGAGGAGCCAGTCGCTATATTGGATAGACAGGTCAGGAAGCTCAGGTCGAAGAATATTGCATCAGTCAAGGTTCAGTAGAGGGGTCAGCCGGTCGAGGAGGCGACTTGGGAGAGCGAGCAGGATATGCGCAGTCAGTACCCCTATCTTTTCACAACTTCAGGTATGTCTCGATACTCGTTTGAGGACGAATGATTTTCTTAAGAGGGGGAGGATGTAGCGACCCAGTGGGTTGTTTTGAGATTTAGCGCCCCGATCCCCTAATAACTGTTTTCCCCACTTTTATATTTCTTTATGGGACTTATCAGAATGATTAGTTGCGAAATTCGGAGAGTTTTTTGACACATAGTCACTATATATGAGTTTAAGCTTTAGAAATCGGACCGTAGTTGGAACTATGTGAAGACAGATCTGTAATGGAATTCTGCGACTCCAATAGCTCCGTTGGGTGATTTCGGGATTAGGAGCGTGTTCAGAATGTGTTCTCGAGGTCTGAAGTAGATTTAGGCTTGAATTGGCGAAAGTTAGAATTTCGGCGATTTCGGCCGATAGGTGAAATTTTGATATCGGGCTCGGAATGGAATTCCGAGAGTGGATGTAGGTCCGTTGTGTCATTTATGACCTGTGTGTAAAATTTGAGGTCATTCGGACTAATTTTGACGTGTTTCGGCATCAGTTGTAGATTTTGGAAACTTCATAAGTTCTTAGGCTTGAATCCATGCATAATTCTTGATTTTGGTGTTATGTAATGTGTTTTGAAGGCTCTATCGAGTTTGGATGAGGTATTAGGACTTTTTGGTAGGTTCGGTTGAGGTATCGGGGCCCTCGAGTGTGTTTCGGATGCTCAACAGGCATTTTTAGCCTTATGTGTGATTGCTGGTTTTATGCAACAGATTTTTATTCATCGCGATCGCGTGAGGGAGTTCCCAATCGCGTAGAGTAATTGACGCCAAGCAGGATTTTTGTTCATGGCGATCACAAGAAATGGAATGTGATCGTGTAGGGTAGACAGCCTTGGCCACTGCGTTCGCGTGGGCCTTGTTGCGTTCGTGTAGAAGAAATAAGGCGGCTGGGACTTTAGGTGTTCCTCTACGCGGTTGCGTGAAGCCAACCGCGATCGCGTAGGTTTGGTGAGCTGAGCATCGCGTTCGTGTACGTATCATCGCATTCACGTAGAGTATTCTAAGGGCGCGTGTGAGGTTGTGCTTCGCGATCACGACTGGGAGTCCGCGATCGCAGTGAAGAAAAGTGCTAGGCAGAATCTTAAAAACCCAAAATCGAGGGTTTGGGCCATAATTCATATTTTTAACTTGGGAGCACGGGAAGGTGAGATTTTTGAAGATATTTTCACCTGGGAAATTTGGGTAAGTAATTCCTACTCGGTTTAGGCTAATTTCCATGAATCTACACTTAATCCATCCTTTAATTTCGAAATTTTGGTGGAAAATTGGGGAAAATTTGGATAAAGTTCTTAGGCCAAGTTTTTGGATTTTGATCGAGATTTTGGTATCGGATTAGTGTAAAATTGGTATGATTAGACTCGTGGGCGAATGGGTGTTCGGAATTTGTGGGCCTGGAGGACTTTTTGGGCAATTTTCCTAATTTTGCGTATTAGCCTTGAACTAATTAGCTAGAACGATTTCTTACAATGATATTTACATTATGCAATTGAATTGAATAGATTTGGGTCATTCGGAGTCGGGTACTCGTGGTAAGAGCGTGGTTTTGAGTTGAGAAGAGAAGTCGAGGTAAGTGGCTTGACTAACTCTGTGTTGGGGACTTCGCCTTAGGTTGTTTTGATACTATTTGTTGAATGGGTGCCGTGTAAGTGAGGTGACGAGTACGTGCACAGGCCATTTTTGCAAAAATTCCATTTTTCCTTCCATGTCATAAATCATTTCACTCTTATTTCACTATTTAATGTGTTAATTGTGTAGTTTAGATTAGGAAGGAGCATGTCTACCTGTTTTACCTGAATTCCCTATTTGATACTATGTGCACCATGTTTAGTTAGTCCTATTCTTTGTCTTGCCTGTGACTTTTCTCCTGAACTTTTTAAATAAACCTTATCCGGCATTCATTTGCATAACATATTTAAATTGGGACTACAGATGTATTCCGGGAGATTCCCCTGTACTGCATATTTACTTTGGGACTACGGACGTATTCCGGGGATCTCCCTGTACTGCATATTAACTTTGGGACTATTATTCCAGGAGATTCCCCTGTACTGCATATTTACTTTGGGACTACGGTCGTATTTTGGGAGATCCCCCTGTACTGCATATTTACATTTGGAACTACGGGACGATATCCAGGGAGATTCCACTTTGTGATATATTGTGTTGAGCCGAGGATTTTATTTACTGTAAAACTTATATTGTTTTTCTTAAACTGTTTACTGTAGACATTACCTATCTTTTGAACTGTTTAAAAGCTGACTTATTTAGAAATCCAGTAAAGCCTTAACCTGACCTCGTCACTACTTGACCGGGGTTAGTCTTGGCACTTACTGGGTACCAAATGTGGTATACTCATGCCTTTTCCTGCACATGTTTTTCGTGTGCAGATCCAGATACGAGCTATCAGCCTCGTGGTTAGTCACTGCTGCTGATTCTAGGAGACTGCAAGGTATTTCTTCCACGTCCGCAGAACTCCTCCGAGTCTCCTTCTATTCTATCCCTTAGAGATGTTCTTATGTACTTTTTCCAGTTTTTGTTAGAGCTACAGTAGTGTTAGAAGCTTGTGACTGTCTGTGATATTCTGGGTTTTGGGAAGTTATATTTTGTATGAGCCGAGCAGCCAGTACGTTACTTATGGCATTGCCCTTATACCCTTTATTGCTTGCATTTTATTTCGATTTTCCCCCGTTATAGTAGGCTTTCCTAGTCGTGGAGACTAGGTGCCGTCCGACACCTTCGAAGGGTAAATCGGGTCGTGACATGGAGGTTACAGATCAGTAATTAAGGAGAGAGAAAGATTTTTAACTTTTTAGACTTGTACTAGGGGTGAAACTATCCTACTATATAAAGGGAAAGTTTTTTCTTTGATAACAAACATTGTAACACACAAACCAAGGCAATACAAATTCATTTTTCTTCTTTCCAGCAATTATAAAGTTCTTATTTTTATTATTGTTCTTCATACACCACTGGCTCCGAACTGAGGGTCCGATCGAGGGCGAAACTGCCGTCCAACCTAGATATGAGCCCGGTCGTAACATAATAATTAATTTGGTTATTCATTTTATCCTTAACTCGTTTATCTAACATTCTTGATCATTTGTGTTGAATCAACTCACATATCCTTAAAACCGCGTACAAATTTAATTGTTATCCGTTTTTAGGGTAAACAGTTTGGCACCCACTGTGGGGCTAAGGATAATAGTGGTGATTTGATACAAATCTCCATAACACACTCTATTTTACTCTTGTTATTTAAAGTCTTAATTTCGGGTTAGTTTAAAAATGTCAAATTCTCAGTCTAGCCATTTGAATATTGACGTGTGTCTGGCCATCATGGGCGGAAACAAAAATCCGGTACCTAGCAACGAGGTGCCTCCTACTGGTCCTAATGGGGTGCCAGTTGCCGACCCAGTCGATGCTAACTCACAGATGGCCATCGACATCAACCTGTCAACCGATCCCCAAAACACCATTCGCGGAGGACCCCAACCAACGGTTCGAGAAGCACTCGAAGGTGAAGGAAAATGCGAAGGGGTTAGCCTATAGTTAATATTTGAAATGTCGCAGACTCAACAGGCAGCGATAGCGCAGATGCAAAATCAAAGCCACGCCCCCAGCAAGTTGAGCCTGAACCGTCCCGTGATAACATCTGAAGAAATGAGCAGATCACCGAGAGACCCGGTGAAGCTGAGTTCGGGGTTAGTCCTGAAGTAATGAAAATTCTTGAAGAATTAACGGGTGGAATCAGGTGAAAGGAAAATTGAGGCCAATGACAAGAAGGTGGAAACATACAATTCCAAGGTCAGCCAAATCCTGGGAGCACCCCCGATATTGAAGGGTCCGGATTCCAAGAAGTTTATGCAGAATCCTTTTCCTCCGAGCGCGACACCAAAATCGATCCCTAAGAGGTTTCGTATGCCCGACATTCCAAATTATAACGAAACTATGGAGCCAAATGAGCATGTGACCTCCTATACATGCCAAATCAGAGGAAACGACTTGGAAGATGATGAAATCGAGTCGGTGTTACTAAAGAAGTTTGGGGAAACTTTGTCAAAATGAGCAACGATATGGTACCACAACTTAACCCCAAATTCCATTGACTCGTTTGCTCTGCTTGCAGATTCTTTCGTGAAGGCGCATGCCGGGGCCATCAAGGTCGAGACTAGAAAGTCGGACCTTTTCAAGGTTAAACAAAGAGACAACGAGATGCTCAGGAAATTTGTATCGAGGTTCCAGATGGGACGGAACCAACCAGATATCACAACATGGATGTCGCTCGGTGGCGGTTACGAATCAGTAATTAACGAGACATGAAGATTTTTACCTTTTTTAGACTTGTAAAAGGGGTGAAACTCTCCTAATATATAAAGGGAAAGTTTTTTCTTGACAACACACGTTGTAACACTCAAACCAAGGAAATACAAATTCATTTTTCTGCTTTCTAGCTATTGCAGAGTTCTTATTTTATTATTGTTCTTCATACACAATTGGCTCCCAACTGAGGGTCCAATCAAGGGCAAAACTACTGTCCAGCCTAAATATGATCCCGGTCGTAATATCATAATTGGTTTGATTATTCATTTTATCATTAACTCGTTTATCTAACATTCTTGATTATTTGTGTTGAATCAATCCACATATCCTTAAAACCGCGTACAAATTTAATTATTATCCATTCTTAAGGTAAACAGTTTGGCGGCCACCTTGGGGCTAAGGATAATAGTGGTGATTTGATACAAATCCTCATAACACACTCTATTTTACTCTTGTTCTTTAAAATCTTAATTTCAGGTCAGCTTAAAAATGTCAAATTCCTAGTATGCCCACTTGAATGTTGACGCTGAGTCTGGCCATCATGGCGGAAAAAAATCTGTTACCTAGCAACGAGGTGCCTCCTGGTGATCCCAACGGGGTCCCAGTTGTCGACCCAGTCGATGCTAACTCACAGGTGGCCATTGACGACAACCTGCAGATCGATCCCGAGAACAACTTTTGTGGAGGAACCCAACCAGCGGTTCAAGAAGTGCCCGAAGGCGAAGGTGATGGGGATTAGCCTACGGTTAATCTTCGAACTATTGCAGGCTCAATATATGGCGATAGAACAATTGCAAAATCAAAGTCACGACCCTAAAAAATTTGAGCCCGAACCTTCCAGGGATAACATCCGAAGAAATGAGCAGATCACCGAGAGACCGGGTGAAGCTGAGTCCGGGGTCATTCCCGAAGTAATGAAAAATTTGAAGCATTAACAAAGCGGGCGGAAACGGGTGAAAAGAAAATTGAGGCCAACGACAAGAAGGTGGAAACATACAATTCCATGTTCAACCAAATCCTAGGAGTACCCTCGATATTGAAGGGGAATGATTCCAAGAAGTTTATCAAGAAACCTTTTCCTCCGAGCGCGACACTAAAATCGATCCCTAAGAGGTTTGGTATGCTCGCCATTCCAAAATATAACAGAATTATGGAGCCGAGTGAGCATGTGACCTCCTATACATGTGCAATCAAAAGAAACGACTTGGAAGATGATGAAAGCAAGTCGGTGTTGCTAAAAAAGTTCAGGGAAACTTTGTTAAAAAGAGAAATGATATGGTACCACAACTTACCCTCAAATTTCATTGACTTGTTTTGTATGCTTGCAGATGCTTTCGTGAAGGTCCATGTCGGGGCCATCAAGGTCGAGACCAGAAAGTCGGACATTTTCAAGATTAAACAAAGAGACAACGAGATGATCAGGGAATCATATCGAGGTTCTAGATGGAGCGGATGGACCTTCCTCCGATCGCAGATGATTGGTCCGTTCAGGCGTTTACCCAAGAACTTAAAACCCGTAAGCTCCTTGGCTTCATAGTAGCTAAAACAAAACTTGGTAGAATACCCAATGGTAACTTGGGCTGACATCCATAATAGATACCAGTCGAGGGAGATCAACTTGGAGCCCCTTCTAGATCTGTTTACCCCATTAGGGCTGACGATAGGTCTAAGAGAGCCGTAGATCATGATCCAAGACTGGTCCATGATTGATACCAACCATATAACGCGGATCGAAGGGAAAATAGGTCCTGCATCAGCCGGACTAGGAATGAAAAGAAAGGAGATCGAGGCCTAGTAGCTGAGGTATGATTAGAAAAAATGGTTTATATAGGCCGCTCATAGGTAGAGAAGCACTAACATTGTTAGAATACAACTTCAACATTGATGCGACCGACACCCTATCAGCCATTGGGTGCATCAAGGAAACCAATTAGCTCCAACCGTTGCAGTCTAATCCTACCCAGAAAGATGCCAACTTGATGTGTAAGTATCATGGCACTCATGGCCACAGGACCGAGGATTGCCGACAATTAAGAGAAGAAGTTGCATGGTTGTTCAATAATGGTCACCTCCGAGAATTTCAGAAAGATCGAGCCAAAAATCACTTCAGGAATAGGGACGTCAATAAACAGGCCGAACAAGAGGAGCCTCAACACGTCATCAACATGATCCATGGACGGTTCGATATTCCTCAAGGAACGATGATAAGGAGCAATAAAGTATCTATCACAAGGGAAAATGTACTCAAGATTATGTCCCAGAGGGAACCATCTCGTTCAACGACGAGGATGCCGAGGGCATCGTGAAACCACA
This sequence comes from Nicotiana paniculata, assembly GCA_005239505.1. Classification (NCBI taxonomy): domain Eukaryota; kingdom Viridiplantae; phylum Streptophyta; class Magnoliopsida; order Solanales; family Solanaceae; genus Nicotiana; species Nicotiana paniculata. The sequence continues at coordinate 25,410 of MDKI01190447.1, forward strand.
CAATGATGTCTTGTAATATCCGTACTTATCAATAAATCTCGATTTAAACGTGTATTGATTGATCCAGGTAGCTCGGAACTGAATATGATCTAAGAGAAGTTCACGAAGGTACTTGCGAAAACCATTCGGGGCAAAAATCTTAGGTTCGAAAACTGATTAGGGCCGGTTATTACTGGACTAAGATGGAGGATGCGAAAGACTTTTATGAAAATTCTATGACTTCCTGAGACACGCTCCGATGATCATTAACTAGGAGAAACGCTCCACTCGGTTTTGTCCCCATGGCCGTTTATGAAGTGGGGAATGGACATTGTCGGTCCCCTACCGTGGGCACTTGGTAAAGCACAATTCGTACTATTCATGATTGATTAATTTTCCAAATGGGTTGAGGCTCAAGCATTCAAAAAGGATTGGGAGAAAGAAGTCGTTGACCTCATCTAGGACCTCAATTCAGAATATTGGTCGAGGTCGTTTGTGATAACGGAAAACAATTCATCGTCAACAAGGTAAGTAAAATATTTCGAAGATCACAAGATCAAAAAGATATTATCAAAATCTAGTACCGGGGCCACCCCATTTTCATTGGTCTACAGAGCCTAAGCCTTAATACCGATCAAGGTGGGGGAGCCGAGGCTCAGGTTCTAATATTCGATAGAAAAGCCAAACGGCGAGGCCATGATCATAATCCTAGAACTAGTGGATGAAAGGCGGGAGGCCGCCCTAGTCTAGTTGGCCTCCCAGAAGTAGCGAATAGAAATGTATTACAACCGAAGAGACAACCTCCGACACTTTCAAGTCGGGGACTTGGTATTGAGGAAAGTAACATTATACTCCAGGAACCTAATGAGGGGAAACTGGGACCGAACTAGGAATAACCATATCGATTTGTCGGGATAACTGACAAGGGCTCGTACAAACTCGAACAGCTGGAACATGGCACACTTAAAGGCGTTTCACTGCTAAGGTACGAACTCAATTAATCCTTAATCATGTTCTAAATCGGATTAACATTTGCAGTTAAACGAACAAGGATGGATGTGACTATTAGGTCTGAAATCACGCGTTGCACTCTTTTTCCTTTGGACCAATTTTGTCACAAATTGGGTTTTTCGGCAAGGTTTTTAACGAGGCAATAGTAAACATGCTAACATATATTAGAAGATCGGTTTCTAACCGGAGTCAATGATTGTCCACTTCATATCTACAATATCCGATCTCTTACAAGTTCAGCCTCGAATACTTGGGGACATTACCCTCGGATTAAGGTTCTTAGCAAGGAAAACTTTGTATGCTAAATGCTAAGGCTTGGTGGTTAGGATTCATTGTAAGGGCCAAAAAATCGTATGAACCGTTCTCACTTAGTCCACTCTAGCCACGAATTATATGCACTTTCGATCATGTACTTTGAACACTAAAAAATGAAAGGAAGTTCTGCTTTGCTATTATGCATTTTTTGCTTCTTCGATTCAGGATCCTCGAGCCCACGGGATACCCCTACTCGAGGACTATCAATCCCATAGGCTACCTCTAATCGGGACTATCGAACCCATAGGGTACCATTATTCGGGGACTATCGATCTCAAGGGCTACCACTACTCAGGGGTTGTCGCCTGAAGAAAATTAAGATGACGCGGACTACCGAATTCCGAAGGCACCAAACCTATTAGGCGATACCCAAATACAAAAGGCTACGGCCACCCTAAAAATGGCTCGGAGACATCCGAAGCTCATAATCATAAAGTAAGGCCTTTTACAAGAACTCAAAACTTGCTAAAAGGTTACGCTCGGCAAAAGCATCGTCATAAAAATACTTAAGCATCTTTGGAACTTCCGGTCATACCGTGGTTTCGAAGCCACAAGCAAACAATGTTGCACCGAAGTCGGGCCCCGTTCGGACCTCCGAAAAATGAATGCCCCATAACTACATTTGATTATATACTAAGGCATCAAAAACATTACATGAATAGAAATTGCAAAAAGATGCTAGAAAAGTAAAGACATGATATTCCCAGAAAGGGAAAATTTCATATATATATATATATATATATTCCGAAATATATTTTGCAAAGGCACAATAAAAATGGCCTCAAAATAAAAAAAATATACACAAGGTAAAACAAAAATTGAAAAAGTACTAAGGAATCTACGTCTGGTTTTCATCAGGGCCCGACTCATCGCCAGAACCGTTAGAGCCCTCAATTCCCTCGGAGCCTTCGGTACCCTCAGGCTTGTGGAGCTTCAATACCTGGCCTGAGCTTCTTAGATTCCTCGATCTCGGTCGATAGGTCGAAACCTTGAGCGTGGATCTGTTCAAGGGTCTCCTTTCCAGACTGCCGCTTCACGTATTCAACCTTTATTTTCAAGAAGGTCTCGGCTGCCTCCCCATCATCCTTGTATTGGGTCACCATTTCTTCGGCATCAGTGGAGGTTGTGTCCAACTTATACTTCAGGTCCTCATATTCTCTTTCGAGGGCATCCCGTTCTATGATGGTAAAGCTCAGCTTTTCTCAGAGATCATCATTCAGTTGAGACCACTTATCAGCTTTGTCCTTCGCCACCCGGAGTTGGTTCTCAATCGATGCAAGCTCTGCCTTCGCAGTTTTCTTCTCTGAAGATAGCAGGTCCATCATGCCCTTCCACCCTTTGGCCATGGCCTTGACCTCATTCATCTCATCTCGAAGTTGGTTGAATGGGTCAATCTTCTGTTGAACCTTAGAGGTTGTGTTGTTAGTCACCACGACTAGCTCCTTATTTTTAGCTTCAAAGACCTTTACCTTTTCAACCAGGTCGGCATGTTCCCGCTTCAGGGTCCAGGACTCCTTATGAGCTTTGTCCAGCTCGGCCTGAAGGTCTTTGAGGGCCGTCCTGTTGCTCATTCAGAAGCTTGTACATGTCCTTCTTTCGGACCTGCTCTTTAAGCTCGAACTTGAGCTGGTTGCTTTCCAAGTGGTACCGCAGGAAGTCCTCATGATGAATCACTGAGGCCTGTAAAATAATGAAAGTAGTAAGAGACATAAAAAATTAAGTGGAATTCATAAAGGGGTGTAAGAGTGTTGGCGTATTACCCGGTTCAGCTCCTCCTACTCCTCGTTGAAAAAGACATGACATATGAACCCCGTTCATCTTTGCCTGGTCCTCCTCGGTCACAAGGCATCGGAGGTAGCTGGATATGCCCACCGGAGCGGATAGGACCCAAGCATCATTTGGGACTATAAGAACGATTGTTCTTTTACGCCCGGGGTCCACACTTGGTGCAGGAAATTTCTTCACCGTTTTGGGTTCGAATTCGGACCGCCGGCTCCCGAGGGCATGTCCTTCTTCGGGATCTCCAGGTGGCCCATCCCGCAAAATTCCTCCAATGTACACATGTCCATGCCATCGAAAAAGAAGTTGAGGGGGTCATCTGAACCCTGCACTCCCTCACTTGATTTTTCTTTGCCCGCTTGAGCCTTCTCGAGAATTTACTCAATATAGGAGGGTGTCTCTACGATGTCAATGACACCGGTCACCTCATTAGGACGGGGACGGCTTCCTGGAAGGTCACAACCTCCATCTACCTCTCAAGTTTCCGAGCCTGAAGGGGATCAGCCTCATGGCCCCTTTCTCGATCGTCTCCTGCTCCTCAGTGGGGGTCGATCCATGGGAGATGAAGATGTCGTCCTCTTCGGGCTCGTCCCTGAGCCGATAGAGATAGATAGGGTCTGGTGCCCTGGACTTGGTATTCTTCTTAGGCTTCCAAGACCGGTTGGCCGCCCTCTTCCCCTCGGGGTCTGGAGAACCTGAGGACTTTCTCTTTTTCTTCTTCTCCTACTTCGCGGCAGCCCCGGGCTGTCCCCAGACAATGGCTCAGCAGGAAATCAAGCGCCTAAGTTCATTGGTCTTAGGCAGACATGCAAGAAAAAGGGAAAAGTTAACATTATGTAAGTTAAAAGCGTTATGGTAATAATTTTGGGAAAAAACCTCACCATGAGAACGAGCCACCCATCTGCCCTTCGAAAGCTTGTGCCATGTGGGTTTGGAGTAGGGCATCTGCTTACAATTACCCTCGATCCACTCCTTAAATCGAGGGATTGCATCTGGAACTTGGTCAATGGTTGCACGACCACAAACACAAACAATTAGAAAAAAAAATAAAAGGGAAGAAATACCCAAGAAATACTATACATACAGGATGCATTTCACTCCTCGGGGAACGACAGAAACTCGGGGGGGGGGGGGGTTAGATTAGGTCTTCGGTTTCACCAGAACGAACCGACCTTGCTAACCTCGGTCTCGGTCCTCTTCATTACTAAAAAATGGAGCCTTTCTTTCTCGGCATACGAGCTTGATCAGTCCCCCTGGGAACAAATAGAGTAGGTTGGTCGAGGGTGAATCGACGAGACTCAGTGTTATTTACGAAGTGGCGTAAAAGGATCACAGTCCTCTAGAAGGATGGGTGGATCTGAAGACACACCTCGTATCTCTTGCAAAAAGCAAGAATTACGGGATCCACAGGGGCGAGCGTGAAGGGGTAAGTATAAACACTCAGATACCCCTTCATATGAGTAGTTATATCTTTGTTGAGCCCGAGAACTACCACGTCCTTTCCCTCATACATACAGTCTGCTCAGACTACGGGTAGGGTTTTTTTGGTAACAGAGCTTATGTATCTCGATGCTCCCTCACCCCGGTCTTGTTGGCTAGAGGCCTTCTCGACCTTAAAGTCATCCCCGGTTGAGTAGTCCCCGATTATAAAGATTTTCATGGGGGGTTCTGGGGACACCTCGGAAGAAACCACCTCGGTATTTGCGGCCAGGTGGGAAGATGAAGGGGCAGACTGCTGAGGAACTGACTTAGAAATTTTAGTCATCGTGATCTGAAAAAATATGAAGATTTTGAGGGAAATATGAAGATTCGAAGGAAAGGTATGAAGGTTTGAAGAAAAAAGTATGAAGGTTTAAAGGTGGGATGAAGATATGAAGATCTGGGTTAGAAATTCAAGAACAAATATGATGATTTGATAATCAGAGATGAAAATATGAAGATTTGAAAAAATTGAAAGTCGCTAGAAAATTTGAAGGTAAAATCTAGGACCTGAAAGTGAAAGAAGTAAAAATGGTCGAAGCTTGTATTGGGGAAAATGAAATCAATACGTGACGTTTCACATTCGAAGACAACCAGCTGACGGCCGGCACGTGTCCAAAGGAAGAACGATGTGACTGATGAGATGATTCGATTTATCCGTCACCTCAGTCGTAACATATGAACGAAGGAACCGTTCATCTATCGTTTCTCATCGTTTCGGTGAACCTACTCTTTGGCAAACGAGGGAACTATCTATATATGGGTAAAATCGGTAACGCACACCCCGATTTCCCGGCAGTTCAAATGAAGTAAGAGTATGAATGTACGAGATCGAAATCGAAGATCGAATTCTTTGTATCGAGGCCCAAATGAAGTGTTCGCAATCGAACTTGATAAAATAATGCACCCCGGACTTGGGACGAGTTCTGAGATTTCGGGAAGCGCAATGAACGGTTGTAGGAAATAAATGGAGGGCCGTGATATTAGGAACCAACTGGATATCACGGGCGGATCTCGCTCGATGGTGGTTACGGAAAAGTAATTAACGACAGAGGAAGATTTTTACCTTTCTTAGACTTGTACTAGGGGTGAAACTCTCCTATATGTAAAAGGGAAGTTTTTTCTTTGATAACACACACAAATCAATGCAATGCAAATTCATTTTTCTGCTTTCTAGCTATTGCAAAGTTCTTATTTTATTATTTTTCTTCATACAAAATTGGCTTCGAACCGAGGGTCCGATCGAGGGAAAAACTACTGTCTAGTGTAAAATACGAGCTCGATCGTAACATCATAATTGGTTTGGTTAATCAATTTATCCTTAACTCGTTCTATCTAACATTCTTGATTATTTATGTTGAATCAATCCACGTATCCTTAAAATCGTGTACAAATTTAATTATTCTCCGTTTTTAGGGTAAACTATAAGTAACGCAAATTAAATACGGAAAATCGAAAAGGGCGCGGGAGGGGGAGGGAAGAGAGAATGATTAAGTTTTTTAAAGAAACAATTAACTATTTCATTAGTCGTATATCCAAAGGAGTAAATAACATCATTTACAATCCAACCCGGGAAGATGATTATGTTTACATTGTAGTTAGTTTGCATGAATTCCCAAGCACTGCACGACTTTCGAATGTATCACATTAAGATTAAAATTTGTTTCCTTATATACTCAACATAGAAGGGGATCCTTGGCGTAACTGGTAAAGTTGATGCCATGTGACCAGGAGGTCACGTGTTCAAGCCGTGAAAATACCCTCTTGCAGAAATATATGTTAATTTGGAGTAGTGTAAGTTTAAACCTTATTAATTTTGGCAAATTGGTACACTCTGCTCTCTTACGATTCTTACTCTTATTGGAATCAGGGCGATTTATAGGTCAATACATGGGGTACGTGAACCCGTGGTCTCTATGCCAAACTAGATATTTTATGTGTATATTTTCTAGAATTGATCTAATATTATTTGCTAGCACACATGCTCCAGAAAGGCTAAACGGTGCACTTGGTTGAATGCTAAGTTATTTACCTTGAGGAGAAGGCAAATAATTCCCACTTAATATATATATATATTTTTTTTCTCCTTTCTTTAGTGGTACACCCATGTTATAAAATTCTAGACCCGCCTTTGATTGGGATAAGTCACCGAATTTCGACCAGAGCATTGCCTTACAAGCCATGAAATACTAATTATTCATTTAAAATTACTTGTTACAATTAGGTAAGTTCAACATACTGGTTGTCAGACCAACGATGTTGTGTGGAGCTGAGTGTTGGCCAGTCAAGATTGCTCATGTCCACAAAATGAAGGTAGCAGAGATGAGGATATTGAGATGGATGTACGGGCACACCAGGCTAGATGGGATTAGAAATGAGGTTATTCACGACAAGGCGGGTGTTTCCCCTATTGAGGACAAGATGCGGAAGAGCGACTTAGATGATTTGGTCATGTGAGGAGGAGGAGCATTGACGCCCCAGTGAGGAGGTGTGAGGGATTTCATCGGAGGACCTATGGAGAAGTAAAGGTAGGCTAACGAAGAGGTGGGAAGAGGTGATTAGGAAAGACATGGCACTTCAGCTGACCGATGACATGACCCTTGGTAGTAAGGTATGGAGGTTGAGGATTAGGGTAGAAGAGTAGGTAGTCTAGAGTGTTCATAACAGTAGTATTTGCATGTAGTCTCGCTTTCTGTTGGTAACATGTTGATCCCCTTACTATCTTGTTGTTTTTATTCTGCATTTATATGGATTTTTGGTGCTGTCTCTTCTTGTCTATATTTTCATTAATGTGGTGCTTATACTTTCCTGAGCCGAGGGACTATCCGAGGTAGGGGTAAGGTCTGCTACACACTACCCCCCAGAACTTATGGTGTGGAATAATAATGGGTATGTTGTTATTGATTAGGAAAAAATAGGTGTGATTAGTAAGCGAAACATGCAATATATATTAAGAAACGAAAATTGTATAATAATATCATCGAGTTGGCACCAACTAATTATAGCAGCCACAATAAAAGATTTTCATAATTAATTTGACTTTTCTAATTACGAGTATCTATATTATATTAAAAGGAGGGTAGTGAAGCATGTGATTAAGCCAAGTGGCAAGCTAAAATGAAGTCACTTGGCAATTTTAGGACAACAATAATAATTAGAAATTATAAATGGAAAGATAATTAATGGAAGTAGTTTAATGAATCTTATACATGATCTAATTTGAGAATAATATATATATATATATATATATATATTATTCTCAAATTAGATCATGTATAAGATTCATTAAACTAC
>MDKI01074633.1:0-24931 GCA_005239505.1 Nicotiana paniculata
TAAAAATTTTTTTTACGCGGGGGGAGGGGGAGGGGTTGGTGGTGGTGACGAAAAAAAGAAAATTAAAAAATAAAAAACCTTTTTGGAGAAAGGCGTGGCTGGGGTTAGGTGGGTGGGTATGGGGGTGTAAGTTGGTGAGGGTAGAGAAGGTTGAGAAGGAGTTTGAAAAATATTTTCCCTTCTCTTGTCGAGGAAAATATTTTCCTCCAATTGGAGGAAAATGATTTCATAAGAAAAATATTTTTCAAATTGTTTAAGTCAACCAAGCATGGTAAAATTGAAAACATTTTTCGGTTTCCTTCATACCAAACACACCTAAGTCTTTTCTTATTTAAATTATATAGAAAATTTTGATTATTTAATTATTTTGTGTAAATTTCTTCCTTATCTAATTATGCAAAATAAGCAATTTTGTAAAAAAAAGAAGTATTCTTAAACTAAATTGCGTGGCCCTCAATATTGTCACCATGAAGACCAAATATCAATTAAAAGAAGAAGAAAAAGCCAAATCGCAGCCTCGCAATAGACCATTTGGTAATTCAGGACAAAGTTAATTAGGTTTGGTAATATGTAATTAGTTTCTTTATGAATTTATATTTAAAAAATAAATAAATTATGCATTATGTGTTGTTAATAATTAGTTACTCTTTTTGAATTTGAATTTAAACATACTTAACTATTATTTTTTTTACGAAAATAATAAATTTTTATATATTTAAAATTATTTTTATTTTATGCTCAATACCATATTTCAAGTTTGACACTCAGAATTATCTTGTTACAGCTATCATAGTTATATAAAATTTTATCCAGTGAAATTCTTCTACCGATAAGGAATTAAACTATTATGCTAATGAAAACATTAGTGTAGATATTGAGGAAGGAGATGGGCCTTCTGGTATTCCTTTTGTCACGACCCAATTTCTCATCTGTTGGGTATTGTGATGGCACCTAGTCTTAAGGACTAGGTAAGCCTAACATTTATGGAAAATAGTACAACAATCTAACGTCTAAAAATTTCTGAAATAAATTTCTTTATGCAATAAACAATCTTCCAAAATCCGGTAGTACAAGTCATAAGCTCTGCAATTTTTTTTTACTATAACTTCTAAATACAACTGTTCAGAAATAAATAAAGCAGTGTATGAACAAAATAGGACGGTGACTCCGAAACCCACGAACGTTGTAGCAGATTTTACTTTGAGTCTCTACAACAGCAATCCGTGCTGCTAGCTAACGATCAACCGGCTACGCAATACCTTAAATCTGCACAAAAATATGCAGAAGTGCAGTATGAGCACACCTCGGTATCCAGTAAGTATCAAGACTAACCTCGGTGGAGTAGTGACGAGGAACAGTCAAGACACCCGCTGGTCTGATAAGCTGAACAAATATAAGTATAGGAACAACATAATATAATATCTACATAACGACTATGCAATATGACTAACAATACAGAAATTTCAATAAGAAAGGAGACAACAAGTATCAATGGAATACCATAAACATATTACAGAAGAGTGAATAGAACACAACCTAAATCCGTAATCACATATACAACAAGGACAAGTAATAACTCAGCAATTTCAACCACTTTTACATCAGGTTTAGTCAACTCCACGAGGTACCGAACCTCGGACAGTTCACAACTCACGGGTGTCAATACCTGAACCCTAACACTGGGAATCATATGCCCTCATAACACCTCATAACTGCACGGACGACTCACGTGCCTATATAGCCATTCTCAGATAGAAGACAAATACAACAGGGGTATCTATACGCAACGATATCCAGAAAATCTTTTAGCCAATGTGAATGCTTAACTGCGTGTATGCTTGTGCAAGTGTCCTAACATAGTTTCAAACCAACTAGTAAGCATAAGAAAAGAGACGGACATCACGTAGAATATTTCTTCACAACTTTCACAAGATACAGTTCACACCGATAAGAGTAACACTACACAATTATCAACAACAAGAATGCCCCCAGGCCAACACAAGACATCACAAATCAATCCTTAACATACCCACTTTGTCTCGCCATGTATGCAATAGTTAAGTAAATGCCTGCCTTGTCTCGCCACACGTACATAATCATGTTCCCACCTTGTCTCTCCATATGCGCAACCCACATATACATATCCCGCCTTGTTATGCATCATGTGCAATATCAATACAAAACACGGCACGAAAAAAACCTCGTGAAATCCCCATATCAACACCCGCACGACGGAAATCTCATGCATCACAATAACCACAACCGCACATAAACCTCGTGCATCACCATAACAATACAACGAAAATAATGATAATAATACAAGATACGGTAAATACATCAACTTAAGAACCTTTAATCACAAGAAAGTTCAAAGCTAGTTCACAAGTAATAAGCACAATAAAGAATACTAGGCATAATAAGAACAACCCAACAAGAAAGGAAATAGCTTGTAACAGTCGTACCCCAATGCACGGTTCAACAACAAGAAACTAACACGAATCTGATAATTCCATATAAGGGCAAGTCAACTAAGGTATAGGATATTTAAACTTCCTTTAAGGTTGAGAAATTACGAGGATATTCAACAATTTCACTTAAGGATAAGCAGCGGGAAGATAACCATAACCTCGATAAAGACTAAACAACTATAGGATGATATGATGATAATTACAAATAGATATAAGCAGTTATGAAGAGATATCATGACAGTAAAATAGGTAAAATCTTCAGTTAAGTCAATTAGGAGTCAAATAGGCAATAAGAGTGAATCCAAAAATAAGTAATTCCAATTTAAGCATGTAGAGGTGAAACTAGTAAATAGGAACTCAGTCATATCAAGAACAACTTCATACTCGGTGAATATAAGAACCAAAGATCCCTAAAAGGATAACTTTCCACAAATAAGTCCGAGCACGCACTCGTCACCTTGCGTACACGGACTGCAATTAACATAGAAGACTCAAATCCTAAGGGGAATTCCCCCCCCCCCACACAAGGTTAGGCAAGATACTTACCTCAAAGAAGACAACCGATACTAAAAAATTAAACTTCTCGGGTGAAAAGACCTCCGGATGGCTCAAATCCAACCAAAATAACTTCAAAACACAAATATAACTCATAAGAAACTATTCTGGATCATAAATTCTCAATCTTTAACAAAATCTAAAAATCGACCCCCGGGCCCCCACTTTGGAACCCGACAAATTTACAAAACCTGAACACCCAATCCTTTACGAGTTCACCCACACTAAAATTATCAAATTCCGATACCATCTTGTCCCTCAAATCGTGATTTTTCATTTTGAAAATTTTCTTCAAAAACCAACATTTCCCTCAACCCAAAACACAATTTAAATGATAAAAATGAAGATAAAATCATGGAATATGTTAGATTCTAGGTGAAGAACACTTACCCAATCGATTTTCTTAAAACCCCCCAAAAGAAGCTCCCAAAATCGAAGTCCAAAACTCAAAATATGAAGAGAAATGGCCAACCCTCGACTTAAATGCTCTGCCAGGACTTCCGCATATGCGGACAAGAAACCATATATGCGGAGTCGCACTTGCGAGAAATTGTCCGCATCTTCGAACTTGGATAACTAGGACAGGGACCCCATCTGCGAATCTACAATCGTACCAGCGGCACCGCAAAAGCGAAAGGTAAGGCGCAGAAGCGAGATTCCTCGCAGATGCGATCATAGAATCGCAAAAGCGGCGTTCGCACCTGCGTGCCAGCATCCAAAGAAGCAGGCTGTCTCCCAGACCTCAAGGATCCCAGAAGTGACCAGGCCCTCGCAGAAGCGGAGCTGCACATTGATAAGTAGGGATTTTAGCCTATTATTTGCTCTCTTTTACTTGTGTTTTGGGCCAAATATACGTGAAGGTATTCCCAGAAACTAACGTAATATGCTTTCTTGTAGGAATTGTTCCAAATGAGCCAAGCCATAATCAACTCATAAAGGAGTCAAAACTTGAACAAAAACCAAGACTGGGCCAAGAGGTGCGGAACGCGGACCGCGACAGAAAAGTGCGACCGCAAAAGTATCAATGCGGTCACGAACATTATTTCGAGGTCCGCGAAATGAAGAATCAGAGAGATGGTTTTTTGGGCTAAAACATGAAGGCGGACCGTGTCAAACAAGTGCGGCCACGAAAGAATTTGCGTCCGTGATTGGAATTTTGCGGACCGCGGTTGCTGAGGTTCAGCGAGTTCACATTTCAAGCTAAAGCAAGAAGAGCGGTCCACGTCAAAATTATGCGGCGGCGGAAGTCTTTTACGCGACCACGAAAGAAAGTACGCGATCCGCAAATCTATACTCAACCCAGAACCAGGAGTAAAACACGCGGAGCACGATCAAAATTACGCGACCGCGAAAGCAAGAGTGCAGCCGCGAAACCTCCACAGGGATATTTTTGTCCGAAAATTTCAGCTTTGTATAAATACAATTTTTTTGTCATTTTTAGGTTATTTTATGTTTTTGCTGAGCACGTGAGACGGCTAGGTTTTCCCTTTTGGGCAATTTTGTACAAGATTTACCTTATAACAGTAGATTTTCATCTTTTAATCTAGTATTATGGATTTTATCTTCTCTTTATCCTTGATTTCTGCTAATTCTATGAGTAGCTAGACCCATATCTAGGGTTGTGACCCAACCATAGTATGGGTATTTAATGGGTAATTTAATTTTAGGGCTGATTGTTTATGGGTTAGTAATATTTAGCCTAGTTCTTGCTAGAATTGTAGAATTAGTGATTGCAAACACTGATTCGTGCCTTTATGACTTAGTCTCTTCTTGAGAAAGAGGGACTAAGTCTAGGAAAACTGGGGTGAACTCAAGAAATTGATAGCCCCAATTAAAGGGTTAAATCTAGAGATAGTAATACCCGATTTGAGCTAATATCACTTGAATTGCATGAATACCCATTTGGACTTGAGAAAGCCAAATTGCGCAAAATCACTCAAACTACCGAGAGGTATAGAGTGAGTACTTGGGTGTGATAGTTATATTTCCCCAAATTGATCAAGCTTTCCCTAGATTCTTTCAACCCGTTAGATATCCACCTAGGTGGAAGTCACTACCGTAGTCCTTTTAAACTCTTGAAAACCAACATCAAAAATATTGTACTTAGCTTTAATCTTTGCATACAATAGAATAGAATTAGAAGTAGAATCAACACCAACATGTGTGGAAGTGCAATTAGGAACAAAACACGCATCTAGATTTAGATAAATACCTAATTTCAAATCAATTAAATCCCTATGGAAATCGATCCCGACCTTGTTGGGTAAAACTACATCGACCATCCTCGCTACTCAATAGTAGTGCAGGCTTGGAACCGATCACACCTACGCTCTAAAGTGTCGCATGTGCGAGACACCAGAACCAGACCTGCTCAAACTAGGAAAAACATCCAAAAACTCGACCAGAACACGCCTGGGGACTCACTCGGGACCTCAAATCACATTAAACAACGACGAAAGTACGAATCACACACGAATCGAACTTATGAACTTCCAAATTCTTCTAACATCGAAAACTCGAGCCGAACCCAATCAAACCAACCCGGAATAACGTCAAATTTTGCAGACAAGTCCCAAATAACGTAACATAACTACTCCAACATTCGGAATCGCATCCCGAACATGATATCATCGAAGTCAACTATGGGTCAAACTTCTCCATCCTCCAAACTCTAGCTTCCGCTGAAATGCCTCAAATTACCCTATGGACCTCCAAATCCAATTCCGGACGCACGCCTAAGTTTAAAATCACCATATGAAGCTTTAAAAGACCTTATGTAGCCGAATGAATATAAATTCTCAAAACGACCAGCCGAGTCATTACATTTTTCCCCTCTTAAAATAAACGCTCGTCCTCGAACGTGCCAAGAATCGCCTCGAAGCCTTCAAATAACTGAACACACACTTCCAACATAAACCCGCAGGTGATCTCACGTCAACCCAACCCACATAGGCCTGATGACACCATTCCAACTGAAATTTAGCCTTTCTACCACCACCGATAAGCCTCAGAGTCAAAATTCTCACCCTCCATTCATTTCCAAAAGACCCGATTCTAAATTCATACCCAGTATCAGTCTCAACCAGCTGTAACAACTCATGCCTACCCCCACAAGGTACAACCAAACAAAATAACATACCTATATAGGCCTGTAATAACACTTCTAATCACAATAGTTGCCCGCAAGCAAAACCAACACCATCAATTAGCCTCATATCCGCTAGGAACCCGTTTAAAATCTTCATAACACTGACGATGATGCAAGAACCACGAAGACCTCATAACTATGCACCCGAATCAACAAGTCACAACTAACACCATCGGTCACACACCCGCAAGCTAAAACTCAAGAAACACAAAACAAAAATGACTGAATATATATAAGGAGAAACATATGAGAGGAATATCAAACAAGCCCGACAGGCACAACTCTCTAGCAGTAACATCCTACGAATCATTTTGTTTTAAATAGGAAAATCAAGTACATGAAAAAAAAACAAGAAGGATCTCATCCTGGTATGACTCTCCACAACGGCACGCAACCCGTCTCAAACATATCAAATCTCATGAAATCGCGAGGGCCTCACACTCAAATCTAAATCACATGTCAAATATACATCATACTAATCAGAATCTTCCACTAACCCATTTCTGCCAATGAAATCACTACACTTACTGAACTCTCACCCCGGTAGAATACCAATCACAGACTGTAACCAAGAATACTCAGGAATCACACCAAACCTGCAATGATGAACAACAAGGTATCACTTCCAATCTCACCACTCTCAATGATGGATAAAAACAACGATATACATGAATACCACTCATAAAACCTCCCAACAGGGGGAAAACGTAAACATAGTGCAAAATAATAAAAAGTCACTCGTAATGAAACAACAAATAACGGAATTCGTCCAGATAAGCAGAACTGAAATGAAATACAAATGGTGCCCTCTGTAACAAATCAAAATATACTCGTATGATAACATCTAGCACAACAGCCTCCAACCTACTGTATGGAATCACATCAACGGGTTGGGCCTCCCCCTCTTGGGCGCCCCCTCCTTGCCTGAATACCTCATTGTAACACATCTGCCCGGAGTCTAGGACAACCTCTCACCATGTGGCTGATATCTCCACACTCAAAGAAACCTCTCTGCTGACGTAGCTTTGGTAACTGAGCAGTACAAGTACTCTGAGGCACGCGAGCACTTGAAACACTGAGCGAAGCCGGAAGTGCAAACTGAACTAACTGACCTACAAAACCTCTACCATGTCGTACTTGTCACACCTCCTTTTTCCCGCAGGGGGATATGAGAGTTTTTTCAATTTAAGTGACATTATTCAAAATGCGATTTTTTATTTATTTCAGAGTCTCCACTTGGGATAATTATTTTGGTGTCCCAAGTCACCGATTTTTATTTTAAATCCCAAATCAAGGAAATTTGACTCTGTTTAAAGTCTGTAAAACTAGAAGACCGGATAAGGAATTCTGTTAACTCGGGAGAAGTTGTGAGGCACTCCCGAGTTTCGTGGTTTTAGCACGGTCTCTTAACTATTATTAATTGGCCTAATTATCTTATTTGTTAGATATTAAAAGCCTATTACACTTTAACCTTTTAAAACCGCTTTTAATTATTTATGGAGTTTGTTTGAAAAAGTCGCGATGTCGCGCACTCGTTTGTTTTTGAACATATTGCGAATCGCGTGACGAGAACCGTACCCACGATTTACACCAGTTTATTTTTATTATTATTAGAAGTTATGGTTGGGTTACATGAAATGCACACCCGAGTGGGATTTATGTATCGTGACCATGCTACGGGAACCGTACCCATCATCACGATGTTATTATTGATCACGCCTAAAGAAAAACTTGGCATTCATTAATTGTTTTCCTAATGCTAATTTGGGATCATGTACTGGGGGTTTATAACTAAGGAGTCAATGTTGGAATAAATTACGGATAAGGTTGAAGAACTTAATGACGGGAATCTCTAAGCCATGGAAGTTCAAATTAATTGTCAAAGTGTGTACTAACGGGATAAAATGATAGCTGAAACTGGATCATAGTCTAACTTTGAGGAATTTCGCATGCATAATCGGAAATGGATCAATAGCCAATTTTGGCATTGCAGAGATAGCCACATTAGAGTAAAGTCAATTTTAGCCTTCATTTTTCAGCCAGTTAATCAACTCAAATTCTAAAACTTGCAATAACAGATACACATGATGAATCTAAGAACCAGAAAAGTCATAGATTGTACAAAGTTATACATATGATAAACCAATGATTCTGAACTTCTAAACTTAATGCCCAACCATTTGAATTTGTACTTTGCAATCAAATCTTTAATCTAACATTTAAACTAATAAATTATTTCAATTACAGTTACATGCCGAAATTTCATATTACAGTCCCAAATATCAAAGAAAAGCAGTCAAGAGAATCTGCAATGACTTCTAACACCTCTGATGGCCGGGTTTTGGCTTTCATACATTTAGTAGTCACCTCTATAAACTACAACCATGTTTATTGCAGTAATAGCCTTTTCCTTTCATGACTTTGTTACCAACATTACTTAGTATAATTAGGAACATTTTTGAATTAGAATTCATGCTCAAAATAGCCCGGAATATTAGAAATGACCTAACAGAGGTAACATGCTTTAAAGAAGTTGAAGGACAGTAATGCAACAGTAAGGTCAAAACAGATTTCCACTACAAATGCTAAAACATTTATAACCTTTTACATGAAATCTAAAACACCACATCACAAAAGGCACATAAATTCCTGAGAAATCACAGAAGAAAACTTGATTATGTCCAAGTCAAACATGTGAGTTCATGGATGTGTACCTTGAGAGCAGTAGAAAAAGAAGAAAATAAATCTCTGAAAAACTTGGAGGAAAAGCAGTAGCAAGAAGAAAAACAACAGAAAATCAACAAGAACAAAGAACCAACAGCTAAAAAACTCATAATCTCAGCAAAAATGAGGTTAAACCAATAGCAAAATGGAGAAGAAAAATAGCTTTGAAAATCTTTCTTATTTTTGTTCTTAGCCTTAAACTCAAAAGAGGAGGAAAACCAGAATACTAATGAAAAGTCTCTGAATTTTCTAAAGGAATTATTCATGTGTGAGAGGGAATATTATGTCCTTTATATACAATGTAGGAGTGCGAAATTATAGGAATGAGGGAGGTACAAGGGAACCTGCCACCCTCCCTTAAATTAAGGGAAATTGGTAGCTTTCCAAAACAGAAAATGGACAGCTGTCCAATTTCTGGCACCTTTCCAAAATAGAAAATAGACAGTTGTCTCATTTCTGGATATCTCCTCTTATTCGTATCTCTTTTCTACACAGATTGTGACAGTTATCCCTGTTCTAGAAACTTTTTTTAATTTCACTCTTTTAACCTTTGTATTTTTAACTTATTTCTGACCTAAAACCTTTTATCTCATTACATTTATCTCTCAAATGGATCCCAGATTAGGTCAGGACTGCTTAAAGACTTGGGCCCGTACCTCAATCTTCTTTCTAAACCCAATAATGGAACAAAATCTCCTAGTCCACAAATCAAAACCCCACCCTTAGTTCCAATAATTTTAAACCTAAAGGAAATAATCTCAGAAATAATAAAACCTAATTAATTCTGAAATCTATCTAAACCAATAAACAACGGGAAAATAATTAATCTAAATTAGACACTCAATGCTGAAAGGTGAAAATAGACCATAGAAGCAGAAAGAGCAACAAGGAAAAGATTTACACAGTTTAAGACAGAAAATACTCAAAACCAAACAAAATAAGATGATTAATCTAATGTATTAACTAGTCGAGGCTATGCAAGTAAACTATTAACAAAAAGAAAACACATGTCTGGGGAAAAAAACTGAAAATGTGAGAAAAGTAATTAAAACAAAGAAAGATTGGTGTACCTATCGAATTCCATTGATAAAAAGAAACCTAGTCGCCAAAAGTCCTTGTGCCAAGAGACCCATCCAAAATTGAATTCCTGATTGGACATCTAGGCACGAGGACCCTTAAAAACCAGATATAGGGTCGAGGTTCGATCTTTCTGTTCTTCAGAAAAACTGAGAGAGACGGTGAGGAGTATAGGGTGTGATTTTGAGGGAGTTTGGAGGTGGTCTGCCGATGGGGTGGTTTGGAGTATATGGGCGGCTAGGGATTTTGGTTTTTCAGATCGAAAAATCAGAGAATTTGGTTAGGGTTCTGGAACAATTGATTGGAGATTTGAAGAGAGGGACGAATTAGGATCATCTGGTTAGAAGATGGGGCTATTTGGAATGGCGCCGCCGCCGTGGGCGATTTCCGGCGGTGGCAGACAGCGGAGGTGCAAAAGGGGTGAGAGAGACGTGAAGTTTTAGGGATTTTTGAAAGAAACATTTTGGGGATTTGGAATGAGGGGGTGTGGATAGTATATGGTAGAAATTTGGGTAGTATTGGAGTGGTGTCGCCGCCGTGCGCGATTTTTGGCGGCGGCGGCAGAGGGTCCTAAGGCGGCTGGGGTTTGGAGAGTGGGTGGGGGATATGAAGAGTGAGGGGTCTTTGGGGTTAGGGAGGTCAGTTAGGACATTTTTAAAGGGGGGGGGATTAGTTGGGAGCCGGTGGATTAAGATGTTGGAACGACTCAGATCTAACATCACGATACGGAGTCGTTTGGTCTTGAAGGGGGTGGGCTGGATTTTTGAAAAGGGAGCTGGGCTTGAGCAAGGGGCGGATTAGAGAGAATTTAGGGCAATTGGGCCAACCAAAAATGGTTTTGGCCCAATTCGGAATTAAACTTCTCTTCTTCTTTTTTTTTCTTGATTTTTAGTCCTACTAAAATTAATTAAAATCCTAAACTATGTCCTATATCAAATCTAACTTTTAAAATTAAATTAATTATCTATTTCTAACATAAAAATAATTAATTAACTTAAAACTAATGAAAAAAAATTACTAATTTGCAACTAAAAGCTAAAAATATAAAAATGACCAATATTTTTTGTAATTTTTGTTTAATAATGCAATTAATTAACAATTTAATCCTAAAAATACAAGAAAAAACCTAAAATGCAATGCATGAAATTTTTGATATTTTTTTTAGTATTTTTCATGATTTTAAAAATGCTAAATATGAAATCAAATAAAAATAAATTCCTAAAAATTCTATAAAATAAAAAAATAAAAAAAATCTAATTTTGTGAATTATGTAGGAATATTTTAGTTGGGCAAAAATCACATGCTCACAGCTGCCTCTCTTTGCTCGGAAACATGAAGAATATTCAGGCAAAGATAAAATGAGCAATTACGAGCGATTTTTGCTCGTTTGGATATTCCATGGGAAGAATTTGAAAAAGTTTGACCGAACCTTGCTTCGGAGGTTGCCTACATATCCTTGGCTATAAAGAAATCAGGTCAGTGTAGTTCTGAAAGTTTTGGTAGCTGGGACTACGGGGAAGTTGTGATTTCACTGATGTTGCTTTTGTTACTGTTGTTGAGCTCCTTATTACACCAAAGTCAAAAATGAAAAAGACTAACTAAGCCTATCAACTACGAGTTACAAGATTCCTATATATAAATCTTCTGAAGCTTGATCTTGAGTCTTAGCTGGTTCTTCATGCATACTCTAATCTGAGTCTTGATGCTTGCTAGCTGCAAGTGATATTTCGTTATTCTTCAGCTTTTCGGATCAATACGGGACATGCAAAGCTTGTGACTTCAATCATGTCTTGAGCAGTTCACATCTTTTCTCTGCTTCTGCACTTTGGGTTCAACTCTTTTCTTTCCTTCTTTTCTTTTATTATGGATTGAGGCTCTTTATTTTGGCTGTCTCGAACCCTGTGCCTCGAGGTTAAAACATGCTCAAACACCAAAACAAACGAACAAAACGAAATTTTCTACACCAGTTTTCACTAGGAAAATTTTGTGTGTTATTGTAACAAAACTTTATACTACTTCATTATTGAAAGCAATAAAAAAGGTGGGAATGGTGTACCTAGAGGAAACATACACTAGGGAGTGGTGACCCTATATCTAAAATGAAAGCAACTAGGGAGTGGAGATCCTATGTTGGAAAAGCGACTAGGGAGTGGAGACCCTATATCTAAAATAAAATCAACAAGAGATTGGAGACCCTATGTTTGAAAATCATCAACTAGGGAGTTGAGACCCTATGCTGGCATCAACTAGGGGGTGGAGACCTTATGCTGGCATCAACTGGGGAGTGAAGACCCTATGATGGCATTAACTAGGGAATAGAGACCCTATGCTGGCATCAACTAGAGAGTGGAGACTCTATGCTGGCATCAACTAGGGAGTGGAGACCCTAAGCTGGTATCAATTAGGGAGTGGAGACCCTATATTGGAAAATCATCAACTAGGGAGTGGAGACCCTATGCTGGCATCAACTAGGGAGTGGAGACCCTATGCTGGCATCAACTAGAGAGTGGAGACCCTATGCTGGCATCAATTAGGGAGTGGAGACCCTATATTGGAAAATCATCAACTAGGGAGTGGAGAACCTATGTTAGAATCAACTATGGAGTGGAGACCCTATGTTGGAAAATCATCAACTAGGGAGTGGAGACCATATTTTGGCATCAACTAGGGAGTGGAGACCCTGTGTTGGAAAATCATAAACTAGGGAGTGGAGACCCTGTGTTGGAAAATCATAAACTAGGGAGTGGAGACCCTATGCTGGCATAAACTAGGGAGTGGATATCCTATGCTGGAATCAACTAGGGAGTGGAGACCCTATGTTGGAAAATCATCAACTAGGGAGTGAAGACCCTATGTTGCATCAACTAGGGAGTGAAGACCCTGTGTTGGAAAATCATCAACTAGGGAGTGGAGACCCTATGTTGGCATCAACTAGGGAGTAGAGACCCTATGCTGTCATCAACTAGGGAATGGAGACCCTATGTTGGAAAATCATCAATTAGGGAGTGGAGACCCTATGTTGACATCAACTAGGGAGTGGAGACCTTATGTTGGCATCAACTAGGGAATGGATACCCTATGTTGGCATCAACTAGGGAGTGGAGACCCTATGCTGGAAAATCATCAACTAGGGAGTGGAGACCCTATGCTGGAAAATCATCAACTAGGTAGTGGAGACCCTATGCTGGAAAATCATCAACTAGGGAGTGGAGACCCTATGTTGGAAAAACGCAGTTAGGGATTGGAGACCCTATACTGCCATGATTTTGAAATTTCTTTGTTTTCTCTCTTTTTTTTTGGTTGTTTTTTTTATTATCATTTTCATCATCATTTCTTCCTTTTTTTTTTATATTTCGGAGAATGAGTAAATATGGGAAAGAATTTTGGAGGAGACCTCCCTTTTTGGAGTTGCTGCTGCAAAGTTGTTTCTAGCCCTTGCACAGTTTCTTTTGGTTGTACCTGCTTCTTGAAAGGTTGTTTTTAATTACACCTGTTTCCTGTTTTTCAAACAAAGAACAATTTGTCAGTTTGAAACAGTGGTTGGTTTTGTGGACTTGGGCATTGTAGTCACTTGATTTGGGCCCGAATTCTTTGATGAAGATCTCAACTACTTACTTGTTCCCTGAGGACCGATTTCATTTCTGGCCCTGGAGGACTTGGCTTTTCCAAAAAATTACCATGACGATTAATCACGTGGGACTTAACCTTTTCAACTTTATTTTGCCTTTGTGGGCATTTGACTTTGATTTCCTTTCTTTTCAGGAGTTTTTTATTTCAAAGCATCGGCCATCATGGCCAGTTGAAATCGGCTCGATGTACCTGCCGAGGCTGGGTGCCTTCTTGGATATTGGCTCGTGTTAAACAAAAACCTTGTAAATCAATCCTGCCATCCTTTCTTTGTCTTAGCTTCAGAATAGAATTAGACCGAAAGGGATCCAAAGAAAAAAAAACCATGAAATGGACAAATGAACTTAGACGAGAGGTATCCCTTTCGGGGAAAGGAAAAAGGACTTATCTGGAGTGCGTGCGGCCTCCAATGAACATGACATGCCTCTTGGACTGGATGCCTTATTTGTGTAAACCATCCAACTCTCAGAAATTCATCACAATTTATGCCTCAAAATCGAGAAACCTTGCCAGGACTCTATCGATGCCGATGGTTGTTAGGATCCTGTTTTCGATCAATGGCACCCTTTGCGGATTTTCACTAGCTGACCTCTCTCATTTCTCTTCTCACTGTCGTCTTAGAGTGCTCTTCGCGAGTTTTCACTAACAAGACTCTCTCATTTTCAATTTATCTGCTTACCATCACCCTATGGTGCCCGTGAGGGTTTTCACCGATAAGACTCTCTTATTTTATTTCTCTCATTAAGTGGCAACATATCCCCGTAACATTCTCGCTGATTGATCAGAAGGACTTAAAAGGATTTGGATCGGGTTACAACTTTGGAACCTTTCAGGCGGAACCATCGTCGAACCGCTATAACTTCTACCCCAGTTTCAACTTTGGGGAAATGTGGATTTTTATTTTTGTGTGACTGAACCCTAGAGTAAGGCTTCTTAAGTATCCTTTCGGAATCAAGTCGAACATATTTCAAGGAGCTTTGTTTTTTATTTTCTTTTGTTTTGCCTTTTTTACATGACTTTCAGGTTCCACAAAGGGTAATCAAGAAAAGGGAACCGACTCAAAGGGTTTGCAAACGGTTGATAGTTTTTGGGTAGCGAGAATGAAAGCCTTCATCATCCCAATCGGAGAATATTAGAATTGCGAAAGGGGTCAAACATAATACCTTTTGACCGCATCCGCATTGACAGTTGTTTCGGAGTAATTTCCTTCAATGTATCCCAAGTACAACGCTTTTTTCGGCAACAATTTTCTTATTTCGCGCAAATTTTCCTTTTGCTTCCTCATGATGCGGGAGAATACGCCTCAGAACGAGTTTGCCCACTTAAAAATTTCTAGGTCACACTTTTTTGTTATAGGAACGAGCCATTCTTTATTGGTACAACTGTCTGTGACAAACTGCGGTCATTTGTTTTTCATAAATCATAGTTAATTTTTCCAACCGGGTCTTGACCCTCTCATAATCTTCGATTTCGGCTTCAACAATGATTCGAAGAGAGGGAATTTCAACTTCTGTAGGTATTACAACTTCATTGTCATAAAGCAATAAGTAATGTGTGGCCCCAACTGATGTGTGCACGGTTGTGCGATATCCCAATAATACAAAAGGCAGTTTTTCATGCCGCGTTCTAGAACTTTGAATCATTTTCTTAAGGATCTTCTTGATGTTCTTGTTTTCCGCTTCAACGACGCCATTATCTTTGGGCCGATAAGGGGGGTAGAATTATGATGTTTAATCCTAAACTGTTCGCATACCTCCCTTATCAAGTGACTATTCAGGTTTGCAGCATTGTCTGTGATGATAGTTTTTGGAATACCAAAACAATAAATAATGTTGGAATGCACGAAGTCGACCACCTCTTTCTTGGTGAAGGCTTTGAAAGTGATTGCTTCAACCCACTTTGTGAAATAATCAATGGCAACTAGGATGAATCTATTCCCATTTGAAGCTTTCGGCTCAATTGGCCCAATGACATCCATACCCCAAGCAACAAATGGACAAGGTGCTGACATTGGATGCAACTCTAAGGGAGGTGCATGAATCAGATCACCGTGTATCTAACACTGATGTCACTTCTGGACGAAACTGAAGCAATCTTTTTCCATGGTCATCCAATAATAACATGCCCGCAGGATTTTCTTTGCCAGGACATATCCGTTATGTGGGGCCCACATACTCCCGAATGCACTTCAGTTAATGATATTTTCAGCTTCTTTGGCATCTACACACCTCAAAAGATTCAGATCTGGAGTTCTTTTGTACAAAACTTCTCCGCTTAAGAAGAAATTGTTGGCAAGCCTTCTAATGGTTCTCTTTTGGTCTCCACTGGCCTGCTCGGGGTATTCCTTTGTTTTGAAGAACCTTTTGATATCATGGTACCATGCTTGAACATCTGGTTCTATTTCAATTGCATTGCAATAACCATGTCTTTCTCGAATTTGGATCTCCAACGGGTCAATATGGACATTGCCTGCATACGGCAGCATTGCAACCAAGGTAGCTAGTGCATCAGCTAACTCGTTGCAGAATCGAGGAATATACACAAATTCAACGGACTTGAACTGTTTGCTAAGATCTTCCACATGTTGCTTATATGGCATAAGATTTATGTCTTGAGTTTCCCATTTACCTTAGGCTTGCCGAATGATCAAATTAGAATCTCCCACGATTAATAATTCTTCCACATCCAGATCAACTGCCATGTTTATGCCTATAATGCAAGCTTCATACTCGGCATTATTGTTCGTACAGAAGAACTGAAGCCGGGCTGTGGCCGGATAGTTCTGACCAGTGGGCGAGATCAAAATTGCGCCAATCCCGACACCTTTTACATTTACAACTCCATCAAAAAACATTTTCCAAGCCTTGGTGTCCTCTGGAATTACTTCAACTGAATTTACTTTCTTATTTGGGAAATAAGTGCTCAAGGGTTGGTATTCATCATCAACCGGGTTCTCAGCTAGATGATCGGCCAAGGCTTGGGCTTTCATTGTCGTGCGGGTGATATAAACAATTTTGAACTCAGTGAGTAGGATTTTCCATTTTGCTAATCTTCTCGTAGGCATTGGTTTTTGGAACACGTACTTCAGAGGATCCATTTTGGTTATGAGATATGTGGTTTAGGCCAAAAGACAATGTTTGATCTTTTGAGTGATCCAAGTTAGGGCGCAATAAGTTCTTTCCAACAAAGTGTACTTGTCTTCATAACCGGTAAATTTCTTGCTCAAGTAGTATATGTCTTGCTCTCTCTTCCCGGTTACATCATGTTTCCCGAGGACACAACCGAAAGAATTTTCCATGACTGTCAAGTATAAGAATAAAGGTCTCCCAGGCTCAAGTGGAACCAACACTGGTGGATTTGACAGTTATTCTTTGATTTTATCAAAAGTTTCTTGACACTCATCCGTCCATTTAATCGCCGCGTCTTTCTTTAGCAACTTAAATATGGGCTCACACGTGGTAGTAAGCTGAGCAATGAATCTGCAGATGTAATTCAACCTCCCTAGCAAACTCATGACCTCTTTCTTGGTTTTCGGAGGTGGAAAATCCTGAATAGATTTTATCTTTGTTGGATCTAACTCAATACCCCTCCGACTAACTATAAACCCTAGAAGTTTCCCAGATGGAACTACGAATGCACATTTAGCTGGGTTCAATTTCAAGTCATACCTGCGCAGACGACCAAAGAATTTCCTTAGATCTTGCACATGGTCTTCTATTGTTCTGGATTTAATGATCACATCATCCACATACACCTCAATTTCTTGGTGCATCATGTCATGGAAGATGGCGGTCATAGATGTAAGTTGCCCCGACATTTTTCAAACCGAATGGCGTGACCCTGTAACAGTAAGTGCCCCACGGTGTGGTGAAAGTTGTCTTTTCTGCGTCTTCTTCATCCATCAGAACTTGGTGATACCCAACGTAATAATTCACAAAATATTGTATCTCATGTTTGGCACAATTGTCGACAAGAATGTGGATGTTTGGTAACGGAAAGTTGTCCTTCGGGCTTGCTTTGTTCAAATCCCTATAGTCAACACACACTTGGGTTTTCCCGTCTTTCTTTGGTACTGGAACCACATTAGCCAACCACGTGGTATATCGGACTACTCGGATCACACCAGCTTTCAATTGTTTGGTACTTCTTCTTTGATCTTATCACTGATGTCTGTTTTGAAATTTCCCTGATTTTGTTGGACAAGTGGACAACCGAGAGAAGTCGACAACTTATGTACCACTAAATCGATGCTTAGTCCTGGCATATCATCATAAGACCATGCAAACATGTCTTCAAATTCAAACAAAAGTTGGATCAATGCATCTCTAGTTCTTTCCTCAGCGTGAATGCTTATCATGGTTTCTCTGATCTCTTCTGAACTGCCCAAATTACTTGGCTCGGTTTCATTTAAGTTTGACTTAGGCTTATTCTCAAATTGTTTCAATTCTCGGTTTATTTCCCTAAAAGGCTCATCTTCATCATATTCTGGTTCTTGATTCATTATTTCACAGTTAGACAATGTTTTAGTATCTGGGCCTGAAGTCCACAAGCATGCCACGTTATTTAAGTCCGCATTATTAGAACTGAAAAGGAAACGATAAGAAAATAGCAAAATCATAAATAAATAAAAAAGAAGATCTATAGACGATGAAATACTGATTTCATTTCATTGAATTTGAAGATAGGAGGGTTTACATTGAAATTAAAAGACAACAAAAATAAAAACATTCGAGTTACACCCTGAAATAACTCGGAATGCATAAAAGATGGAAAGATTGGACTATTGGGATTCTCGCCTGACAGGGAATGGAGTAGCCTTCCAATTTTGGAGCTTAGCATTTGGACCCATGTAGTGCACCTCGGCAGTTCTTGTGCCTTCCCCCGGTTGGACCATGTGAACCTCGTACACCATTTGTTTTATTACCTCACAAATGTCCTCAATTTCTTCGGCCGTGAAAGCCTCTTCTTCTTCTACATACTTTGGCTTCACAAATGACTTGGCGAGATGCGGAACGGGCTGGGGCAAAACCCATCTATTTTTCTTGCGCTCATCGTCTTATTTTATGTACGCATCGATAGCTTGGAAACCTATGCCAAAGAACTTCTTATTGGCAGTAAAAGTGATGGGCTCTATGACTCCTTGTAGCGATACTCCGAGTCCTTTCCCGGTCTTGTACCCATGTTTGATCATTTCACTAGCAACCATGATTGATGCATTTGATAAGGAGGGTTGAGGAAATGGGGTCCCTTCTTCCCACTGGTCGGCGACCACAATTTCAAAGGCTTGATAGGCAATGTGTTCACTTCCTTCTCTAGCCTCGAGACATGGGACTGACGGGTCCTTGTAAATGGACCGTTCATCCTCCCCATGGACAACAATTTCTTGGTTTTCATGTTCAAACTTGACCATTTGGTGAATAGTAGAGGGCACAGCTAATGTGGCATGGATCCATGGTCTTCCTAGGAGAAAATTGTATGAAGTATCCATGTTTATAACCTAGAACGTCACTTCAAAGTCCACTGGGCCAATGGTTAGAATCAAATCGATTTCCCCTATCATATGTCTCTTGACGCCATCAAAAGCGCACACATAGACATTGTTTGGTCTCTGTTTCGATTTCCATCCTCTATAGCATTGAGAGATGGAAAATGTCAACCCCGGACCCACCGTCTAGCATAACCCTCTTCATATAATAACCTTCATATTTGACATCAAGTGAAGGGCTTTGTTGTGGGCGGCTCCCTCTGGAGGCAAGTCATCACGGCTGAAGGAAATTTCGTTGACTTCAAAAAATCGTTCAGCCATTTTTTCCAATTGTTTGACTGAAGTTTCAATCGGGAAATACACCTCATTCAATGTTTTTAGGAGCACCTTTTGATGTTCATTTGAGCTCATCAGCAAGGATAAAAGTGAATCCTGGGAAGGAGTCTTCCTGAGTTGATCAATTATGGCATATTCTGAAGTTTTCATTATTCAGAAAAACTCTTCCGCCTCTTCAGCACTCATCGGCTTTTTGAGTGGAAACCTTTTCTCCTTATTTAGCTTTGACTTTTCTAGCTCTTCCAGGTTGTAGTACTTCCTAGATTTATTCATTTCATTTACTTATCCCATGACTTCCTTTGTATGTGACCACTGTCTTGTTGTAATTCCAAGGAATTGCAGTACGGTCTCTCAGAGGGCTATGTGGTGCGCGACTGATAACTATGGGCTCAGTCAGCCTTGGTGAAATTACCGGCCCCCGCACCACATAAGTCCCTTTGGGAACATACAACTTTGGCACCTCCAGTTTGACTTTCCTTTGCTCAAATCTTTTGGGAGGGTTTAACATGAGTTGTTTCTTCCTTAGGGCCCTAGGAACATAGAGAATGGAATCCTTAGCAGGCATTGCCCCTGTCTTTATTTCCACAACCTTTTTTGCAACTTGAGGAGTTGAATTGATCTTTTTCTCATTTCTAGCTTGTGTTGCCACCGCTTTGGGTCTATTTTCTAAGCTGGTGATGGCAATGATAACTTTCAAAGCTGGATTGAATTCCTTGTCCTCACATATCACCCCAATGACCGGCCCATTGTTGTTAGCCGGTAATAGGTTGTTAGTCACATTGGGGACTTCCTCGTCCCTCAGCACCACTCATTTTTGTTCTATAAAATTCTCAAAGGACCTCGTGAGAGTCCAACAATACTTCTTATCATGACCCTCTGCCCCTGAATGATAGGCACACCTGGTACCGGGCCGGTATGATGGAGATTCCGGATTTTGCCGGTTTTGGAGGCACATGTTGTAATAAACCCATCTGGACTAACTTCGGAAACAGGCTAGAGTAAGACTCACCAATAGGGGTGAAGTCGCTTTTCCCGAGAGGCTCACGGGTGTGTGTATTATATTGGTAGTTGTTTTGTGGTGGACAGGGGTTATATGGAGCTTGGTGAGGATGGTTATTTCTGGGAGGTGTAGCTCGATTTTTGGTTGTAGTGTTGTTGTGGCCGTGTGTAGGGTTAGGCATTCATCACCGCATAGGGAGGCGATGCCACGACATATGCTGCATGTTGTTGAGGGTAGTAGTGTTGCGGGGCTCTAGAAGGTGAGCAAGAATAATCATGGGATCGACGAGAGCTTCTCGAACTTGAAGCCATCATGGCTCCTTCTTCCCTCTTTTTTCGATTTTCTAAACCTCCCGAGCCGTTCTGGATGGCTTGGGAAGTGTCTCTTAAAGAAGATTGACTTATGATGCAGCCGGTTTTCAATCCATTTTCTACCATTTCTCCAATTTTTATGGCCTCCCCAAATGGTTTGCCCATGGCGGACATCATGTTTTGGAAGTAATCGGCCTCTTGGGCCTGCAAGAAAACATTGACCATTTTTATCTCATCCATCAGTGGTTTCACTCTGGTTGCATGCTCACGCCACTTGATAGCGTATTCACGGAAACTTTCTGTGTTTTCTTCTTGAGATTGGTCACGGAATTCCTATCTGGAGCTATATCAACGTTGTATTGAAATTGCCTGGCAAAAATCTCGGACCAAGTCGTCCCATATATGCCAATGGGAGATGTCCTGGTCCATGTACCATTATGACACAATTCCCGTCAAGCTCTCCCCAAAATAGGCCATCAAAAGTTATTATTTTCCACCCGCCCCTCTCAGCTGATTGCAATATCTTTTCAAATTCGCGATCGGGTCTCCATGCCCGTCGTATCTTTCAATTTTGGTGTTTTTGTCACACCTCAAGATCGAGGGACGCGACCGGCACTCAACCGGGTGATCCCAGTCAAGCGAACCTGATTTGCCTTTCCTATCCCACGCATTACCCCGTGATTTCAATACACATTATTCAAGTAAAATAGCCATTTATAGCTTAAGCATGAACTTTCAACTTGAATTCACTTCTACTTTTTATCATTACGAACACATGATACCAAATACTTACAAAATACATACCACATTAACAACGTGGACCACGATTCTAAACCGTACGCTTAGTACCCAAAATACATATATACTTTCCCCATATTGTGTCTACGGGGCCTCTACAAGTACAAAAGATTTATATATTACTTGCCGGAAACAAGGCCCCGGCTATACCTTACACTACACCATAAACTCAAATTAAGGTGACATGAGCCACACGTGGCCCCGGGAGGAAGTGGGGCTCACCAGAACAACTGACGAAAAAGAGAGGAGGCACTACTGATGGTAGGCTGAATTACCTGCTGTAGAACCACCTACATTTATATAAGAAAATGTAGCGCCCCCGGCAAAAGGGACGTTAGTACTGTGGAATAGTACTAGTATGTATGAACAAACTTTATCCCAAGTACAATCAAACAATACACAAGTAAGAAACAGTAATAGAACCAATCAATCCATGCATGTGGAAAAGAACAACCAAATCATCAAGTTTCACAATCTCTCATTTTCCCCTTTCAACATTACCATATTCAAGAGTTACCCCGATTGTTTTCTCATTTTGATGGTGATAACGATCACATTCCGTCCTTATTACCTCGGCCACCCTTATTACCTCGGCCTCCCTTATATCCTCGGCCACCCTTATTACCTCACATCTTATTATCTTTATTAGTTCGTGTTGTGGAGCGTAACCCGATACCACCTGACAATCATATTTCATAACATCAACCACAAATTATTACATCACAAGAATTATCATTTCAAGGAATCACAAGTTCATATCAACAATTTATTTATTTGGGCCCAAGCCACCATAGTTCTTATCAAGTAGTGATTCATGTACACGGTGTTGTCATAATCGTTCAACTCAATTACATCGTTTCACAATACCCTTTTCCATTACTTTCCACGCACGAATTTTAGCCATTATATACATTCCCACACTTGGGCGCATCAACGATCTTTCATTCATTAACACATACTTTCATATCGATACTCTCGAGCATTTACGAGTTTTGCACATAATGAGACAGACACATCAATACACCTTTCACAACCTCATATAGCACGGTAATATGACAATCAACTAGGACAAATCAAAGAGTAGAATCTTAAGTCTCAACACATTTGAACAATCAATTCACATATTATCAACAAGGTACACATGCCGCATGCTCGGACCCAATAAGGGGATTCTACAAAGGTTAAAGTTAGCCAAACATACCTGGGGTCGAAATCCCTTTCTAACTTTTACTCTCAAATCACCGGACCGACTAGCACCTTCAATCTAATTCACAATGCAGCACATTTAAACTTAGAATTAGGAATCATGAACATGTCTTGAAATCATTGGAGCTTTCTATCAAACCCTAGGTGTTCCTTTAGATTAAATAACCCCGTTTTAGTGAAAGGTTACTCCAACCTATTTTCCTTTACTAGATTATGATAAATTGGGTACATGCATGCAAGATTCTTAACTCTATCTTTATGAACTATCCTACCCATGTTTTATTTTAACAAAAAATCTGGAAATTAGGGTTAATGAGGTAGAAGCTTACCCCTTAGAGTGAAGAAATTTGTGTCCTACTTGATTAGTTCCAAGCTTGAGTGATGAAGGAAGACCAATTTGATGAAGTTGGGACTTTCTCTCTCTAGAACCCACTCTTTCCTTTCTCTAATATGTCAGAAAGTGGTTAAAAATTGAAGGGGAGGGGTGTTTTAATGAACTGGGGTCGAATTTTAAAAATTAGAAAAATAGGGCCCGGCACAAGAATGCGATCAGGAATGCGATCGCATTCCTGATATGCGGTCCGCATAATCGACCGCATAATTGCCCTCGAGATGGGCCAAAATTCAAAACACACTACCCAGGTATGCGACCATTGTCCGGTCCGCATACACGTTATGCAATCGCATAATGCGTTGCATAACTTCCCTCCCAAAATCAAAGGCAACAATGCGACAGATATGCGGTTCGCAGAACTGAAATGCGATCGCACATTGGACCGCATAGTTGACCTCAAATGGGGCAGTGATATTCCCGGGTATGCGGCCGCATACACGTTATGAGATCGCATAGTGCGTCGCATAACACCCACTTTCTGGAAAATTTTATTCTTTAAGTCCCGGAGTACTTTTTACTCAATTTTGGTCCATTTTAAAATTTTCCACAATAAAAACAACTCGGTGACTCATTCGGACATTATTTGTAACAAGAAAATTTTACGGGTCTTTACATCCTCCCCCTTTAAAAATCATTCGTCCTTGAATGAGGTTTTTTTTTTTTTTTGAAATCATTTAGTTTTGAAATCATGATATGCAACTTCCAGATTTTCACTAACTCCAATATCTCAGAAAACTTTCGCCAGAGTTCCCTTTGTAATTAGACCTATCTACCTGTCAGAGAGCCCCTGAAACACATTTTCAAGCACCATTGCACAGTTTTAATCACCCAATAACTTACACACAACGTTGTTACCTCAACAATTTGCAAATATTTAATCATTTTGTCAACTACACATAGCTCTTTCTTTTTATACCACAAATTTGCACATGATTTACATTTTTGCACATAACTTGGTCGTTTTAATGAGTCCCATACAACCCAATCACCTCAATATACTATACTCATTTCAATTAATTATTACCAACCTAACCTACCATTAATCACTTGCCTAACACATACGTTCCACAAAACTTTCATTTACCTCAAGGGTTACACACTACACAAATAGAATAGCGGGTTCAGTTTTAGCACACATTAGGAGATTACAACAATAAGGCAATTAGGGGAAGATGGGGTGCTTTTGCACAAAACCGGACATAAAATATAATTTTCTTAGGGATGACAGTTCTGACGAACACTACTAGACTTATTCAAACAAATGGGGATATTTTTCTTTCATCTCATTTTCCGCTTCCCACGTGGCTTCCTCAATGTGCTGACTTCGCCACAATACTTTAACTGAAGCAATTTCTTTTTTCCTCAATCTAAGGACTTGTCTATCAAGAATAGCAACCGGAACCTCTTCATACGATAATTCTTCACTAACCTCAATAGTCTCAACTGGCACTATGGCTGATAGATCTCCAACCACTTTCTTCAACATGGACACGTGGAACACCGGGTGCACTAATGACAATTCAGGGGGTAATTCCAACCTATAAGCCACTTGCCCTATCCTTTCAGCAATCCGATATGTCCCCACATACCTTGGGCTCAATTTCCCTTTCTTCCCAAATCGCATCACTCCCTTCATGGGAGATACCTTCAAGAATACCCAATCATCAACTTGGAATTCCAATTCTCTTTGACGAACGTCCGCATAGGATTTTTTACGGCTCTGAGCGGTTTTCATCCTATCCCGAATAACTCTGACTTTTTCCAATGCCTGGTGCACAAGATCTGGCCCTAACAATTCTGCT
>ML362479.1:0-18499 GCA_005239505.1 Nicotiana paniculata
ACAACTCTTGTAATATGTTCGTGGTGTGACACGTTTGGGAAATGCTTCATGAAAGAAAAAAAAGCCTTTGTACAGTATAGTGGATTGCTCGAGGAATAGCAATGATTTAAGTGTGGGATGTTGATAATAGGCTAAATTCACGTAGTTTAGTGTATATTTGTACTCCAACTTAATGATGCTTCACTATCTTAGGAACGTTAAATGATGTTAAAATGGCTCTAAATGTCAATTTTATGTTTCACAGGAGCAAAGTGCGCTTATAAGGACCTANCGCTAGGATAGATTACAAGTCCACGACCGCGGTCGTAGCGCGTCCACTAGTCCAGATGGCAGAGATAGAATATAATCCTATTACCGCGCCCATTAGCGTGACCGCGCTAGTCCAGCGATCCCAGGCAGAATGGAAGGCCATTAGCGCGCCCAGTAGCGCGCCGACTAGCGCGGGCGCGCTAGTCCAGTCGTATGTGTTATTTTCCAGGGGTAAAATTGGAAGTTTGGGAAAATTTCACTTAACCTATATAAGGTTAAACTCGCCCAAAAGAGAGAATTAATCAAGTTTAGAGTTTTGTTCAAGAAAAGAAAAGGCAAGAGGCAAGGAGGGAAATTGGGCATCAATTCTCATCTCTTTTCCTTGTAGTTTTGCCATTGTTGATGAATTCTTCTGCTGTTATTTTCAGTACAATTATGAGTAGCTAATCTATTTAGTCTAAGGTTTTGGTGGAACCCGTTGAGGATGAACATCTTGTTATATTAATATAGTTTGCTTGGTTTAATCTCTATTTGTTCAACTAAGTTCTTATTGTAGTTGATTGAAGGGCCCTCATTAGCTGTGCCTATTTAGTATGTATCTGCTCGAGAGAGAGTGCATATTTAGGTAGTTGTTGGACAACACCACCCCCAAAGTATAAGAGGGATCCATAACCGAGGGTTTAAAGGTTGGATTAGAAATAACAATAGCTTGGGTGAAATATAAAATGAGCTGTAATAAAAGCTAGCTAGTGTAGCTCGAGAGAGTGCTCTAGTAAATTATCGTAAGTGCTCGTGAGCGATTTATGGTAGCAAAAGTGCTCATGATTGATAGAGATAACTAGTCCAAACAATAGGAAATATACAAGATGGGATTTCATCAGCGGGGGAAATTATAACCTTAGATCCTTCTCGCATTTGTTTACAACTCAGTACTAGTTCTCTTTCAGTTTACTTAATTTCATTCACTTTATTGAGTACAAATACCAACAAATTGTTATTCTCAACCTTTGGGAAGTTTATTACGAAGAATCAAGTGAGTCTAATAACTATAATTAATAGGTTAGTTCCCTGTGGGATTCGACTCTGGGAGAAATACGCAGATTATATTTGCAGCGCCCGCTTAGTCTTTTTATAATACATAGTTGAGCATGATCAACAAACATACACCATAGTCCCTATGATTATAGCTGATATCTATGGGGACTTGGACCATTGCCAGAAAAGATCCAAACATTTCAAGGGCTGCAATTTGCTGCTGCAGATGTGGTTAATGGAGCATCTCCAAAAGGGTCAATATCGCTAGGAGTTTCCACGAAGGGCGTGGAATGACCATATTGGTTTACATCACCCTAAACGGATGACTTATATTCCGGACAGGTTTGCTCAACCAGAGAGTGCTAAGGAATGGGTGGATTTCTTCGACAATTTGATTGAGGATCAGGTTCAGTGGATGTTTGAATGGTTCCCTACTGACGAGTTCATCATCAGGTCAAGGGACGCTCCTCACTTAGTGTTGATTGGGTTAAGGGGAATATACCCTTATGTTCCCATCAGGGTTATGAGGCAGGAAGCAGATCATACCGCGGGTCGCGAAGATAATCATTTTCAGGCAGATTTTCAGGATGATGACATCCCTTACAAATGTCAAGCTCAGCATATGTATCACTCAAAGATTATTGTGGAGAAGGACACCATCGAGCCAGACAGGTATCATGCGGTACATACACCGTTTTACCCGGCATGGTTGGAGGACAACTTAGCTGGGAAAGTTGAGCCAGGAATTGGTTGGGGAAACACGGGTCATAGATAAAGATGCATAAACCTAAGTAAAGTATAACATGTTGCGCAAGTGGATTCGTGACTCTGAGGCCGCACATAAAGAGATACATGAGACAGACGAGAGATTAATCAAAGAATGGAGGGAAATAGCTATCACCTCCAATGAAAGGGTAGAATATCTGGAGCAGGGCTTGATGGATCTAGGAGAAAAGACAAGACAAGGAAAAGAATCACCGACTACCAGAATGCTGAAGGAGGCGGGGGAGGAAATCTAGCAAGCGTATACCTATTGTTGGGCATGCGCGAACTGGAGGACCTGATTGATGGAGTAAAAAAGATTAAGCCCGGGGAAGGCCTTCTGGGACCAGGTAGATTAGATTTATTTGCTTCTCCAAATGTAATAAGGCCAAGTGCAGTAGTGACTTATCTTTTATTATCTTAGTGAAGTTTTGGGATTCGTCTATTTTTTAATATAATGAAATGAGGCATTTATTGGCATCTAACTTCTCCAAAACAACTTGTCGCTAGGCCTACCTCGGGCACAACGAGGCTCCTAAAATAGGACGCAAATTTACATTCCGCAATATGTGTTTAAATATTGCAAATATTCTTTTCAGAACTCTTACTGACTTGGCTACCTTTTGTTTTTCTTTCTTTATTTCTTTCTTTTGATTATTCCCATTCCCCAAAGGTTGGTTCGTGCATACTGGCATCATCAGCTTATCATACTAGATCCAAGGGCCCTCTACCTTCTCCTCCTTCAAGTCCACCAAAAGGCAAAGGGAAAGCAAAGATGGATGATTTGAACGACACCAGAAAGGACAACAACACACATGTTGAACATGCAGATGCTTATGATGGCCGAGGTACTCAGGCCCTGAATGATGTGGTATCATGACTTGAGCAGAAAATACTAGAACTCCAGGGTGAGCTCGACCAGGTCTGGAGCTTAGCAAATCTATCCCTCACACTCAATATCCTAGATGTCAACCCTTCAAACACTCAGAACCCTACACCACCTCTGAACACACCCAATAAACACCCATAGAATCCTCCTGCACCTCACCAGTATACAACCCCTCCTCGAAATCAGCATCTCCCTACTCAATACCCAAAAAACACCTACCATACTCCACAAAATACTCCACCAGTCATTCCTGAACCCCAGAATTCCACCAATGATCACCATTATAACCAAACTCCCGGTCACCAAAATAATCCTATATATGTGGAGACCCTACCTCACTCCACTCAACCCATATCCTATGCACCAGAATTTGGTGAGAAGGACCTGCTCATTAAGAACTTGGCGGAAGAGCTCAAGAAGTTGACAAGTCGGGTTCAAGACGTCGAAGGAGGCAAAGGGATAGAAGGTCTGAACTATGAAGACTTATGCATACAGCCGGATGTGGAATTTCCGGATGGGTACAAACCTCCCAAGTTCGAAATGTTTGATGGAACACGTGATACCAGGATTCACCTGAGGACTTATTGTGACAAGCTTGTAGGGGTTGGAAAGGATGAAAGGATCCGAATGAAGATTTTCATGAGGAGTCTTACATGAGATGCTTTATCCTGGTACATTAGTCAGGGTCCTAAGAAGTGGGCCAACTGGTGAGTATGGCGTCTGACTTCATGGACAGATTCAGGTTTAACACAGAGAATGCACCGAATTTCTTCTACATTCAGAACTTAAAGAAGAAGCCCACTGAGACCTTCCGCAAGTATGCCACTCGTTGGAGGTCAAAAGCAGCCAAAGTCAGGATGACATTGGACGAGGAACAGATGAACAAGTTCTTCGTCAGAGCACAGGATCCGCAGTACTATGAAAGATTGATGGTTATTGAAAACGACAAGTTCTCTGCTATCATCAAACTCGGAGAGAGGATTGAAGAGGGAATTAAAAGAGGTATGGTGACAAACTTTGAGGCATTGTACGCCACAAACAAAGCACTGCAGTCAGGGGGTATTTCGAAGAAGAAAGATGCGGGAACAGTAATGATCGCCCAAGGACCCAAAAATCCACTTGTATATAAAACCTCCCCACTTACGTACCAAGCACCTCCACCTACATATCAACTATTACCTCTAAGATATTCCCAACCAGCCACTGCTTATCACACATATAATTACCAACCTTCTCACTTTCAGTCACCCCCAACTCGTCCAAACTACCCAAGACCTCGGCCTAACTTTGACCGCAGACCACCTAAACAATACACTGCCATTGCCGAACCCATTGACCAGTTGTATGAAAGGCTGAAGGCTGCTAGTTACGTCACTCCTATCCCTGCTGCGACCGTGGAGAATTCATCCCAATGGGTCAACCCAAATAAGACCTGTGCATATCATTCTGGCATGAAAGGGCACACCATTGACGAGTGCCGAACACTGAAGGATAAGATCCAGACCTTGATTGACAATAAGGTCATTCATGCCAAAGAAGCTACACCCAACGTCTGCAATAACCCTCTCCGGATCATAGGGGTGAAGGTATCAATGTGATAGAGACCGATGAGGAATGGGATCCCGAAGGATCAATTGGACTTATCAAAGAGGGTGACAATCCTATGAAACCCGCAGTCACGATTAATCCTATTATAGTACAAATACAACCGCCAGTGGAGGTTGAGGTAGTTGCATCAGTTCCATTTGAAGTTGAGATAGCACCCCCCGCAGCTGCGCATACTCCATTCGACGTGGAAGTATCCACACCTTTCAGAGTGACAGTGCCAACCACACCGCCTTTCGACACCAAGGATGTACCCTGGGATTATGTGGCCGAAGTTAGAAGAAGAGGAAAATCAAAATAGAAGAATCTGGCGCTGCGCAAGGAATGACCAGAGCGGGAAGAGTCTATACACCAGAGCATTTGGGAGAATCCAGTAAGCCGACTTCTAACAGATCACCCATTATTGAAACAGGCCCGGATGACCTTTGGAGGAAAGTGCAAGCAAGGGAGTACTCAATCACCGATCATTTAAACAAGGCTCCTGCTCAGATATCTATGCTGTCACTGCTACAAAATTCAGAAGTGCACAGGAATGCTCTCTTAAAGGTGTTAAGTGAGCCATATGTACCTAACAACATCACTGGCAGGGAATTGGCCAATATGGTGGGGCAGGTGCTGAAAATTCATAAAATCACCTTCCACGAGGACGAGCTTCCACCCGAGGATTTGAATCATAATAGGGCACAGTACATTACCGTGCAATGTGAGGACAATTTCATTGCCAGAATTCTAATAGATGGGGGATCCAGTCTCAATATTTGCCCATTGACAACACTGAAGAGGTTGGGCAAAGGCCTGTATGAAATACGAGAAGGGACTATGAATGTGAAGGCATTTGACGGGTCTCAGAGAGCTACCATTGGAGAGATCAATCTTTGTCTACAGATGGGGCCTACATGGTTTGATGTCGAGTTCCATGTGCTGAATATATCTGCATCATACAACTTGTTGTTGGGACGATCCCGGATACATGCCGTTGGGGCTGTAGCGTCAACTTTGCATCAGGCAGTGAAGTTCGAGTGGAACCACCAAGAAGTGATTATCCATGGAGACGGGAGCAACCTTATTTACACTCGTCAGACCATCCCGGTGGTTGGAAATAGAAGAAAGCTAGGTGGAGAGACTTATCATCATTTCGAGAGGGTCAACGCGATCGAGAAAAATAAGTGGCGGAGTAGCAAGATAGAAAGTATGCTATCATGGAGAGGATATGAACCCGACAAGGGTCTTGGCAAAAATCTTCAGGGTATCTCAAAACCAATACAGCTAAAGTACAATGATACCACTTCTGGACTAGGATATCAATACACCTGGCAAGAGTTTCAAGACTGATCACCATCATGGCGCGGCCCTTGATATCTGATTGAGCAGCCTATACCTCACCCGAATCAGACTTTCCAGCAGACCAACATCATGTGGGGATCAGAGGAGGGAGAGACATTTGCTGCCTTGAGGAACCTGTTCCTGGAAGATGATGACATGGATTGCTGTGTAATTTTTTAGGAGGAAGAGGAGGAAGGCCCTACCATCAGAGCTGTGGAACGAGGACCATTCCTCAAGAATTGGATTATTAGACCATCAAGGGCCCGACAAGTCCCGAGGTAGCAAGGCTGAACAACATTATTTTATTTTTCTGAATGATGATTTCCCTTTCTGCATTTTGTTTAAAATAATGTTTTCAGTATTCCAAAATGCTATTTAATTATTGAAAATCACATTTATTTGACACTTTCAATGAATTAATGATTACCATTACCTTTCTCTCTCATATATTTATCTATACAACATTATATTTCCTATCTCGATGAACCGGCAACTGTGACATGTAATGAGGCAACACAACAAAAGGATAGTGATTCAGAAGAAGAGGATGTCATACCTGAGGAAATTGTCAGAGAAGTGGAGGACTTTGAGAACAAGCTTAAGTCCAACCTGGATGAGACTGAAATAATCAACTTAAGAGATTCTGAAACTGTCAAGGAGAGCCGCATCAGCATTCATTTGTCACCATCAGAGAAAGATGAGTACACTCGGTTCCTGAAGGAATATGAGGATGTCTTCGCATGGTCGTACGACGACATGACCGGATTAAGTACATCTATTGTGGCTCACAAGTTGCCCACAAACCCAATGTGTCCATCAGTGAAGCAGAAACTCAAGAAATTCAAGCCTGATATGAGTCTGGATCAAAGAGGAAGTTATTAAGCAAATTAAGGACAAGGTCCTCAGGGTAGTGGAATACCCAACCTGGTTAGCCAACATCGTGCCAATACCGAAGAAGGATGGGAAGGTTAGAATATGTGTCGATTATTAGGATCTCAACAGAGCAAGCCCAAAGGATGATTTCCCACTCCCAAACATACACATCTTAATCGACAGTTGTGCAAAACATGAACTCCAGTCCTTCAAAGATTGTTTTGCCGGTTACCATCATATTTGGATGGACGAGGAAAACGCTGAAGACCACTTTCATTACACCCTGGGGGGTATATTGTTACAAGATGATGCCGTTCGGCTTAAAGAATGTTGGGGCCACCTACATGAGGGCCATAACTACTATCTTTCATGACATGATACATAAAGAGATTGAGGTGTATGTGGACGATGTCATCATTAAATCCAAGAAGGCCACGAATCATATAGCAGACTTGAGGAAATTCTTTGATAGACTGTGGAAGTACATCCTGAAGTTAAATCCCGCAAAATGTGCATTCGGGGTTCCAGCCGGAAAGTTATTGGGACTCATTGTCAGCCGTCAAAGGATAGAATTGGATCCGTCAAAAGTCAAAGCCATCCAAGATCTACCACTACCAAAGAGTAAGAAGGATGTAATGAGTTTACTGGGAAGGCTAAACTACATCAGCTGATTCATAGCCCAATCCACATTTATATGTGAGCCAATTTTCAAGATGTTGAAGAAGGATGCTAAAACTAGTTGGACTGAAGATTGTCAAAAGGATTTTGACAATATCAATGAGTACTTATCAACACCACCAGTCTTGGTCCCACCAGATCCAGGTAGACCATTACTACTCTACCTTGCAGTACTAGATGGAGCTTTCGTCTGTGTTCTGGGGCAGCATGACGAGACAGGGAGAAAAGAACAGGCCATCTACGACCTGAGTAAGAAGTTTACCCTCATGAGACACGGTACTCTTTGCTGGAACGTACCTGCTGTGCGTTAACCTGGATAGCTCAGAAGCTGAGACATTACTTTTGTGCCTATAGAACATACCTCATATTGAGAATGGATCCTTTGAAGTATATCTTTCAAAAACCTATGCCCACTGGCAAGATGGAAAAATGGAAAATCCTGTTGAGCGAATTCGACATTGTCCATATAACTCAGAAAGCAGTCAAGGGACAGGCACTGGCAGATCATCTTGCTGAAAACCCTGTGGAAGGAGAATACGAACCCCTGAAAACATATTTTCTCGATGAAGAGGTACTATTTATGGGAGAAGACATTGCTGAGTCCTATGACGGCTAGAGAATGTTCTTTGACGGGTCGGAAAATTTCAAAGGAGTCGGCGTTGGAGCTGTTTTGGTATCAGAAACTTATCAGCACTATCCAGTATCTGTGAAACTCAGATTCCCCTACAGCAACAACATGGCGGAAAACGAGGCTTGCATATTAGGACTCAACATGGCTATTGACATAAACATTCAGGAGCTGTTGGTGATCGATGATTCAGATTTGCTTGTGCACCAGGTACAAGGAGAATGGGAAACCAAGAATTCCAAGATATTACTATATCTGCACCATGTGCAGGAGTTGAGGAAAAGGTTCACAAATTTAGAGTTTCGACATGTTCCCAGAATTCAGAATGAGTTTGCCGATGCATTGGCCACTTTGTCATCAATGATACAGCGAGACAAAACCTTCATTGATCCTATCCCAGTAAGGATCTATAGTCAGTCGGCATATTGTGCTCATGTTGAAGAAGAAACAGACGGGAAGCCTTGGTTCCACGACATCAAAAGGTATCTGACAAAAGGAGAATACCCAGAGCATGCAAACCATACTCAGAAACGCACGCTTAAGAGATTGTCCAACAATTTCTTCCATAGTGGAGGAACCCTATATAGAAGAACTCCTGATTTGGGACTGTTAAGGTGTGTCGACGCAAAAGAAACTTCTAAATTGCTCGAGGAGATTCATGGTGGGACCTGCGGCCCGCATATGAATAGATTTATCTTAGCCAAGAAGATACTTAGGGCCGACTATTTCTGGATGACCATGGAGACAGACTGCATCCGGTATGTTCAAAAGTGCTACCAATGTCAAGTACATGCAGATATGATAAAAGTACCACCAAATGAGTTTAATGCAACAAGCTCACCTTGTCCATTCGCCGCTTGGGGAATAGATGTCATTGGTCCAATCAAGCCCACCTCCTCAAATGGGCATCAGTTTATCTTGGTAGCTATTGATTATTTAACCAAATGGGTCGAAGCAGCATCTTACAAAACAGTGACTAAGAAGGTTGTGGCAGATTTTGTCCGCGACCCGATTGTTTGTCGGTTCGGAGTTCCAGAGTCCATCATCACCGACAATGCCGCCAATCTCAATAGTGATCTGATGAAAGCCATGTGCGAGACTTCAAAATCAAGCACAAGAATTCCACAACATACAGACCTCAAATGAATGGAGCCATAGAAGCCGCCAACAAAAATATCAAAAAGATACTGAGGAAAATGGTAGAGAATCACAAACAGTGGCACGAGAAACTACCATTTGCCTTACTGGGATACCGTATCACAGTCTGCATGTCAACCGAGGCAACGCCCTATTTGCTGGTTTATGGTACTGAAGTTGTTATTCCTGCTGAAGTAGAGATTCCTTCCTTGAGGATCATACAAGAAGCTGAGATCAGCGACGCAGAATGGATAAAGAGCCGTTATGAGCAACTAGCCCTTATAGACGGAAAAATGATGAATGTGGTATGTCACAGACAACTTTATCAGAACAGAATATCCAGAGCCTTCAACAAAAGAGTCAAGCCGATATAGTTTACACCGCGACGGCTGGTGTTGAAGAAGATCTTTACGCATCAGGATGAAGCCAAAGGGAAATTCTCTCCCAACTGACAAGGTCCTTACATGGTTCACAAAGTATTGACAGGGGGATCCTTCATACTCGCAGAAATGGACGGAGAAGTATGGCCAAAACCAATTAATTCAGATGTAGTTAAGCAGTATTATGTGTAACTGTTTATGTTTTTTTCTGCATATGATGTATTTGAACTACGCTCGACCTGATTCCCGTTTAAGAGGTGATACGTAGGCAGCCCTGTGGGTTCGGTCACAATTTAATAGAAATATTATTTCCCCCCCACCATCAGAAACTGGGGCAGAATTTTGAGGAGGACCCTCAAAATTCCGAAGCAAGTTCAGCCGATTGCAGCATATACAATAGTAAAAAATGTTTGTCTGTCTTAACTAGGGAAGAATTTTGAGGAGGACCCTCAAAATTCTACGGCAAAAGAAGTCGCGATGTCTCGGATCGTGTCACAGTCACCGGTTTATCTAACCGATTTATAAAAAACTTTTTATTATGACCTTGAAAACTATGCATGATTGATTGTGAAATAACTATGTTTAGCAAACGCTACACCCAATGATTTGAACATGATCTTCAGACTGAGTAAATCAAGTCAAGCAAGATGACGGAGGCACGAACCTACCTCCCCTCTCGCAGAACTCACAATTTTTATTTGAACGCAGGAACGAAGAATATGCACACCTCGGAATCACAACCTTCATGACAATCGTGATACTGAATCTACTACCCAAGAATACTCTGCTATCATCTTCTATTTTCTTTATCTGCATGGGACTAAGCCCTGCCCGAATATTTGCATGAGGCTAAGCCCTGCCTCCATGTCTGCATAAGGCTAAGCACTGCCTTCCATTTGCATGGGACTAAGCCCTGTCCCATAATTTTGCCGAGACTAAGCACTGTCTCTCCGACACTATCTATTTTCTCTTCTTTCGGGCTAAGATCTGCCCTCAAATTCATACAAGAATAAGCCCTGTCTTGTCGCTTCTAGCATCATGTCTTTGCATTTCATGGTCTAAAATATCGCCAACTTGTCCAAAGGCGTCATTGTCTAAAGGCATCATCCTCATAGCCGGAAGACACCATGTCATGGCCTGAGGATCTCTCACATTTGCATATCACTATTAAAAGGCTTTATGGCTCGGAGGCGTCATTTTCATGGCCCGAGAACACCATTTCATGGCCTGCGAATCGTGCATTGAATAATTCATGGCCCAGGACATCATGGTCTAAGGACGTTATCCTCAACCGTCCAAAGACAATTCTCATGGTCTGAAGGGAATCTGCATCATGTTTAAATTTCCGCCCAAATATATGCTCGTAGTATCTCTTTCTTATAGATGACCCGATAAGCAACCGTTACCTCAACCGAAGCAATCCCACTCCAGCTCCTTCATACCATCTCAAACCTGACTGCTCACCATAACCATTTTTCACATATTCCAAAACCTCGTGTCCGTTCTTGTGATGACTTCATCGGTACATTCCGTCGATGAATCCAGAACTACACACGGCCTGGTTCCTATAAGACCAGGGATATGTAGGTAGCTTAGAAACCAGAGTGCAGCCTAAATCTCTCAAACCATCTCGCTCGATCAAAATTGGCCATCATATCTTTACCCGACAACTCTTTTCATCATTCTCGGGTAAAGAGGGGCAGCTGTTGATACCCAATTTTTTCCTATAATATTTTCAAAATTGCATAGATACCTTCAAAACTATGCATTAGCATTAATTAACATTTTTCCATAATTTCTGCATTTTTTAAGGATTTTAATTAACTTATCCCAGTATTTTTATTTATATAAATATTTACTAACTGCATCACTAATGATTTTATAACAAATTTATGACTTAATTCTACTATTTATATTTATACTAAGCCTAATTATTTCACAAATGGCCACATTTATATTTTCGGGTTACAATTGCAATAACTCTGCAATTATAGCCCATGCATGCATTAGTACATTACTTTACCAGAAAATAATTTGTTATATTTTTAAAACATTGAATAATTATTTTAAAAAAAATTATGCATGAAAATCATTTTTACAATTTGTTAATTATTTTTACAAATTATTTATTAA
This sequence comes from Nicotiana paniculata, assembly GCA_005239505.1. Taxonomy (NCBI): domain Eukaryota; kingdom Viridiplantae; phylum Streptophyta; class Magnoliopsida; order Solanales; family Solanaceae; genus Nicotiana; species Nicotiana paniculata. The sequence goes on from ML362479.1 coordinate 11,693, forward strand.
TTAATTGGGTATTTAACAAATAGCCCTTTTAATTTCTTTAACTTTTCGGACCCAAACCCCTTAANTGGCCGTTGATCTATTATTTCTTACTATTTTTAATCCTAAACGACTAACCCTAACCCCCATTCCCCTTTCTTCCTCCGTCACTACTTTCCCTAATCCCTCCATTGTCTCTCAACCACTCCCTAAACCCTAATCACCATCACCGGAAAAACTCCCTGTCTATGGAGTTTCTGTGTATTTTCCGGCCCTTACCGGCCTTCTACACCTTCTGGTTGTTTGATTACATGGATTCCTAAGAGAACCTCAAAGAGATTCAACTTGGTTTTTGTTCGAAATTTGTTTACAGGCATGTCTATGGACATTCTCGTTTGTGAGTACTGATTTCCTCCTATTTTTTGTTCGAACCTATGGCTTTTGACTGAGTTTCTTTCATCTCTGTTGTTTTTGAAAAACCCTAGTTCAATGACTACTTGGTTCTGTTCAGATCCTCGTAGATCTGAGATGTTCTGAGTTCTATTTGGTATTTTTTCCCAAAAATCTTCTGTTTTGTTAAAGTTATTCCGATTCCACTAATTTTCTGAAATTAGGGTTCCGTCCTAAGTTTCTTTAAAAAGGTTTTTCTAACTTGCAAATGTTGAATCTGATTATTTCTTTACTGGTTTGATTAATCTTTGTGCATATGCTTAAACCCTAGATGTTTCTGTTTGTGACACTGATTTTTTTCAATTTTTCCCGTTATTGTTTTTATTTCTGTTAACCAATTATATTGGCTGATTCTATTTAGGTTTCAAATAACTTTTTCCTGTTAAAAGCAATATTTTCTGGGATTTTTACCTATTTCTTTATTTGCGACCTGGATTAGTTATACTTTCCTTAATTAAACTATCAGTATGGTTTGGGGATTTGATTGACTCCCTATATGGTATAGTATTGATATCTTACCTTAGTTGAGCCCAGTTCTGACCGTTAACTGATTCTCCCCAATCTAAGGGGGTCTCTTCCGGATCTATCTATAGGAATTGATTCCCTAATTGGTTGATTGATTTTATTTGATTACCCTTGTTTTACAAACCGTGATTTCCTCTTTACCTTGTTTGTTTTACCTCATTAAGTGATATATATACACTCTCATTCTGATTCTTCAGACACGAACAACAGTTCACAGAAAACACACACTCATGCATATACTTTGCTCTCATCTCTCTGCTACTTGTGCTCATTGCTTGTCTAGCCGGCTGAAAGCCAAGGCTAGACTATTGAATCCTGCATACCTTTCATCTCCTATTTTCTTTCCTTCAACTGGTATGTTCCTATTCCTAATGTCATTATGAAGTCTGAACCTGTATGTTATCTGTTGCTCTATTTCTGTTAAGTCCATGTCTCTAGTCTAATTACTTATGTACTTAATTCTGTATTCTTTCCTATTTATTACTTTGATCAGCATGTTTAAGTTTCGTTCTTTCTTGTTTGTCACCCTAATCAGCATGTTTACCTTCTGTTTAAGTTTTAATCCTTCATGTTTATTGCTCTAAGCCAACAAACTTACTTCTCTGTTTAAATTTCAACATTCCACGTCTATTGCTTTAAGCCAACATGTTTACTTTGATGTCTAAGACTCTCACTTTTCCATTAACCTCAATTGGTTTGATCAATTCTGTTCCCTCCCTGAACTGATTAGCACGACTGCTTTTACATTAAACTTTTATGTTTCCCTGTCCATTGCTTTTGAGTCCGTATGCTTACCTCTATAGTTATGTATGATTGTTAAACTTGAGTGATTCCTGTCTAGACCCTAAATCAGTATGTCCTAGTGAATTGTTATCTACCCATGCCTGCCCTATGCTCCTGACTAGCATGCTTCCCTAACACCCTTTTCTATGTGCTCCTGATTCAGGATTCTTGTGTTCCCAATTCCTGCTTCCTTTTTATGTAATTGTTTGTTCTCAGCATGCTATATGCTCACCTAAGGTTAACTAACAAACTGAGTTGAATTTGGGAAATATGAAGCTTTGTCTCAAACCTTGTGACTGTGTTTTTATTTGGTGTTGTTTGCTGAACCTTTGTTTTCTTAGAATGTTTCTAAACTATTTTTTCACTCCTAATACGTTTTCACTTCTAAACTGCTTTCACTCCTATAATTTTTTCACTTATAAAATATTTTCACTCCTAAAGTGTATTTACTTCTAAACTATTTTCACTCCTAAAGTGTATTTACTTCTAAACTATTCTCACTTCTGAACTGTTTTACTTCTGGATTGTTTTCCCACAACTGTTTCCACTATGTCAAGCACTCTCACTTTTACTCTTAGATTACTTAAGTTCTGCCTCTCCAGTGTGTGTACTGCCTAGGAATCTACGAGATTCCTCCGAACTCTGACACACTGGGGCTGGCTCTTCCACACTACACAAAAATTGTTTTCCTTAAAGGATCTTGGTGTAAGCATTGCCCGGGGTCCCTGAGGCCCTTGGGAGATTTGGCACACCAGGATACCCCTATTGGAAATAATGATACTATGGCGCCTTGAACTATTTGAAGGCCTGGTATTTCCAGGTTCACTTTGGGCCTATTCAGGCTCCCTATAGCATTTCTTCTATTTATTATATAATGGTCTGTAATAATGATCCTTGTAAACAGATATTGAGGATATTAGTAAAAGGGGAGGGATTTCACATAATTTTTGTGGGGGCATTTGGGTAGAAGTCATGCTCTTAGGATTACTATGACTATTTTCTTGCATTAGGAATCATGCTCTTAGGATCATTTGTGCATTAGAGAACATGTTCATAGGCATCATGTCGTTTGTTCTAAAATTTTTGCTTTTCTAAAAACTGCTGCATACATCATGCCTGCTTAGAAATCCTGTCACTAGGTTGTTGTTAATTCTGCCTAATAATCATGTTCATAAAGTTCTCCTTTGTGCATTAGAAAACATGTTTTAGGATTTTTATTGCACTCGCCTGAATACTACGCCTATGTTTAGATAGTATAAAAGGCAGTCCCAACACCTAGATATCATGCTTATAGAGATAAATGTATAAAATCAGTTCTGTAATGTTCTGCACCTAGACAGCATGCCTATAGGACATCATGAACTCAAACTGCCTGTTTAAAATCGCTTGTTAGTATTTAAAATTCTGATTAACATTTAGATATCATGTTTATAGGACATCTCGAATCCACGCCTAGACAAGCCTGTAGGGTAAATTTTGCAAATGGTAAAATTGTGCTTTGTTTAATTATTTGTGAACTGCCCAGATTCAGCAGCTCCTAAAATCAGTAGGCAAACGGATTAGGTTTCTATCACTTTGCCTTAACACAATACTGCATATTCTCTGCTAGTCATGCTCACCTAGATATTTTGTTCTAGGACTTTTATGAAACATCTGAAATCTTGTTGTTTGAGACGTGCTAATTATCTGTTTATTTGTGGAGGTAAACATGAGCCCCCTTAATTGTTCTTTACTTGACAGTCCTATATGTTCTTTGTTGTTGCTTAGATTTTCTCCTTTAAGCACCTCAAAAGAGTCTCGAACTGCCATAAATTAGAGGTCCTAAACACCTCTAGGGCCACAAGGAAGGGACAGGTAATGCACGCATAGAGTTCGTCTAATTAAAACCGCTTATAACCGCTAAGCGGAGGGTAATTGGATAGTAAAGGATATGATAACCTGTGCGCTAATGCCACGTGTAACCCCTCTAGTTGAGGAAGGTTTACCGGGTATTGCACAGATATGATCCTATAGGCTAATAAACCTAGGAACTCCCTTATTCTTGGTTTTTAATAATCTCTATGTGTTTAAATTGTTTTATTTTCTTAATGACTGATTCAAAAAATGAGTTTGGCCAGGACCCACCGTTGCGGACCTTGATGGGTGCCTAACACCTTCCCCTCAAGGTAATTTCAAGCCCTGACCAAATCTATGGTAATGCAAATCGGCTTATATGAGTTACTTGCATTAGGTTCCCTAACACACCTTAAATTCGTTAGGTGTCGACTCTTCAATTTCCATACCTCCTTTCCCAAAAGGAAAAGGAGTTGTCCCAAAATGTCGAAACCCCGACTCAGCGAGGAAATAGGTGGCGCGATAACTTGTTTGAAATAGCATGATGCTTATAATCTCTAAATAATCTTTTAATTGGACTGATGTCAATTACCTTATGACAAATTCAACGTACAATACTACAAGGTGCAACATTGTCGTAATTTAATATTGCGAGACGAAATATCGACGTAATATTGGAGGTCGTAACAACGTTATTTCAAACAAGTAAGTAAATTCGTGAAGGTTAGAGGGTAAACGGATCAAAAAAAATGAGTTTCGTCGAAGTTTGACATTTTGTGATAAAATACGGCCCGAGCTATAATACCCGGTATTTATGGACTAGTGCCATAAAAGATACCACATGACCATAATAGTAATGTGTATAAGGTGTGTTAAAAGTGAGTAGTATTTTAAATAATTTGAGATGATTCTTAATTATGTGAATAATTGATTAATTATTGGTTAATGGGGAATTAACAACTTAATTATTAATTAGTAGTTGATTAACTAAAGTCTTTGGATAAAGACCAAGCCAAAAACGTGGCAGGCCCCGTTCCAAGATTTGTGACTCATATATTAAGAATGAAAGGTATCACACTTGAAGAACTTAAGTGACACTAAGCTAGACATGTTGGGTCCACCTAATAATTAAGGATAACTTTCCAAATTCAACATTTTCTTCAAATCTCTAAGAAAAGAACATAATAATGTTCTTTCTAAGAGATCTCAACCAAGCTTTCCATTTTCATGTAACATTATTCATAAACTCTTGAGAAGAGTTTCAATAAGCTTTCTATTACACAACATTGAATCTAAATCTCTTGAGAAAGGGTTTCGACAAAGATAATTTTACAATAGCAACGTTATTGCTTTGAGTATTTCATACGGATTGTTCCCTATTTCGATCTCGCCGTTACATGTTTTGTCGCAATTAACGTGTGTTAGAGGGATTGTCAAGAGAATCGACTCAGGTATGTTAAGGCTAAGCCCTTCTTTATTTTGGCATGATCTATACGACATGAACAAAATGAGAAAATGCACAACTTCCATAAATTACTCTATTCATAGAAGTATTAGAGGTGCCTATGTTCTTGATTCTCCATGTGTCCTATTATTCTATCATCTTTTCATGGGTCTCAGAAAATACGTAAGTTGATAAAGTTTATTTTGTGATATTAATCAAAGGCATGATGGTCTTATGACATTCCGAAAGATTTTATTGACGTACTTCTCATGCATTACATTCATTTACATTGACCCATGACCAGATGACGTTATATACGTGTATATATGTATAATATATGTATATGAGATATGGAAAAAGGTTACGGCGTTATATACATACCACCACCTGATCAGCTGGTATACATTGATAATTTGCCCACAGTAGCCGAAATGATATGGTGGGATGCCCTCAGAGGCTTGATGATGTAATGCACGTATATACCTATGCATGGTATGACATTTATACACATATGCATGACATTAAAAAAATGAAATGATTCACAGAGCTATGCAAACGTATATGTCGAGTCTTTTACTCCATGTTTCTCTCATGTCTATTATTTACCGATTTTCATTCATTACATACTCGGTACATTATTTGTACTAATGTCTCTTTTTCCTGTGGACGCTGCGTTTCATGTCCGCAGGTCCCGATAGATAGGTCGAGAGCCCTCCAAGTAGGCTATCAGCTCAGTGAAAGATGTTGATACGCTCTATTTGCTTCGTAGTTGCTTGTTTGGTTAGTATGATTTAGACGTGTATTGTTTGGTATGGTGGGACTATGTCCCGACCTTTATGAAAATTATGTATTCTTAGAGGCTTGTAGACAGATGTCATGTACATAAAAGATTGTATGTCCTTGTCGGCCTATGTTCAGTGTACGAGTGGTTATTTTGGTCTTATAGACCCGTATGTCTTATGTATCAGTTGGTGTTACATGTTGTATTCTAATTATCTTACGACAGCCTTCCGAATCAATTATATATGATAGTATGACATGAAAAGATACGTTATTTTGGTACTCGGTTGAGTAAGGTACCGGGTGCCCGTCGCGGCCCATCGGTTTGGGTCGTGACATGTTATGTGAGTGTAAAGCATGAAGGGTAATGTTGTGCCATTTCATTTGAGAGTAAAAATACGAAGGGTGATACCGTGCCATTGCATTTATATTATCACGAGTTTATGGTACGAAGGGTGTTTCCGTGTAGATGAGGACGAGAGACATGATTATGACGTGATATCCTTTCCTTGTAGATACGTTCATGCCTTTACCTTGAGATGTTATTGTCGTACTTATGGTTCTTATCTGACTTGTCATTACTAATCTGCCTTTGTTCTCTATATCAATTGTTGTTATGTTTCCCATGCCTTCTACTTCCATAACTTGCAAATACCATGCCTACTTTCTGTTGTTACAACTATATCCATGTCGTATCTATTTTGTTTCACTTTGGTACAAGCCTTCTACCATATTAGTCATTCATGCCTCTACTTGTTAATTTATAAAGATCATGTGTTCCCTTCTTATTTGATATATCTATATCTAGGCCTCCACCATGCTAGTTAGTTGAAGTTTACATTCTTCTTTCCTAATTGTTGTCATTACTCATATGCTTTCCACCTAGTATTATTACTATTGCCCATATGTATATCCTCCTTCATTATTGCTACTTGCATATTTCCTACTTTGTCATTACTGATGTGTGGCTAGAATTCGTGATTTTAAGCATTATTTACCTCGCATTTTATGTACTT
>ML362480.1:0-48056 GCA_005239505.1 Nicotiana paniculata
CCCATATTTTTTTCTCCACATCACACCCCCTCTCTCCCACGTATCTTGCACAAGAGAGCAACAATTCCACCATTGATAACCATTAAAAACCTTTGAAGCTTAAAATTCGAATTTGGATTTTCAAAACATATTACTTGTTTGAATTGGGTGTTGTTGCAAACAATCGGGAATTCTCTCTACGTCTCTCCCTATCTCTCAATCCCTAATTTCAGTAATGTAAAGCGAAGAAAAAGAGAACAGCAATTCTACCATTGACAATCATTAAAAAACTTTGAAGCTTTGAATTCGAATTTGGGTTTTCAAAAATTATTATTTGTTTGGATCGGGTGTTGTTGCAAACAATTGGGAATATGGTTTGGAGTTTATATCTTAATTTTGAGGGTGTTTTGGTGAAAATTAGACTTGATTTTGGCTGAATTTCAGATTGAAACTCGAAGAAAAAGAAGAAGAAGACGTGACATGCATTATATTTACGAAATTGTAGTAAAATTATAGAAACGTTGTAGAAATAATGTAAGAAAATTGTAGATAAGTTGTAGATAAATTGTATAATATATATTTAGTTGTATGAAATTTGTTTTTACGATGTATAAATCAGATACAAAATATACAAAAGACATATTGTATAAAATTTGTATTTAAGTTGTATGTTATTGTAGTTGTATTTAACTAGATAGAAATAATATGTGAAAGTTGTAGATAAGTTGTATAATATATAATTAATTGTATGAAATTTATTTTTACTGTATATAAATCAAATACAAAATATACAAAAGATATATTGTATAAAATTTGTATTTAAGTTGTATGATATTGTGATTGTATTTAACTGAATAGAAATAATGTTGCGTTATAAATAAATTATATAATATATAATTAATTGTATGAATTTATTTTTACTATATATAAATCAGTTGTATATATTTTGTAAACAAAACTTGTTTATGCCGAGTAATTAATTAAACATGAACATTTAAAATAATAAAGTTTCCAATAGTGTATAGAAATGAAAAAACCTCGTATTAAAAACTCACCCCGCACAAACCTACCCAGGACAAAATATGATTAATTATTAAAATATGCATTAACAACTCTCGTTGTGAATTTGACCTTGACTTTTTTATCACTTTCGTAGTGCTTGTATTATCTAATAGATTTTATTTAAAACAGAGTTGGTGTATATTGAAACTGAATATCCTTATTTGATCCTTCTTTTAGTGTTAGAATTGTTTGTGAGCTAAATGGTGTTTCGGTAAGTTTGTAAGAATAACCTATAAGTAAGCATTAATCTGCTTATATGTATTATATTAATTTTATTAAAATTTACTAATATTTCTGGTAATTTCGAAACCAAAAGCAAGACCCTAATTTCTTTATTTACTATTTTCAACACTCGTTCTTTTTACCCAATTTTCTTTTAAAATTTTGTATTTATATAAAACTTTATGGGCAATTCAGTTACTTTAATATAAAGCATTTAGTCATACTTTTTTTATCAAGTATATTGCTGTCAGCGTTAATATTTCTATCTCCACATATATATTCAGTTATAATATAATTTTAACAAATAAAAAATTCATCTTTAACACGTTCTCCTCGATTTTGTGCTCTCTCTTTCTGATGTTGGGCATATTTTTATATAATGTTATTTTATTCATGTTTTAACCTTTTTTTGGTACTATTTGGTGTTAAAAATGCCCAACATATATTAATTATTGGTTTTATAACTAATTAAGTTGTGGTGTGATGATTTAGGATATTTGTAGTGCAAAAATATGAAGAAACGATGCTCCAGCTATAAGAGAGTCGCATCCACCCTTGGAAAAAAAGGCTATATGGAGCACCCTTAATAGTGAAGTCTTAAGAAGGCATCCAGCCTAGCATCCGCATCTGGGCGCAGCAAGGTTGAGGGAATAGAGGGTGGACGTGAAGCATCCACCCCAGCATCCGATGCTGAGAAGTTCAAGATGAGGCGGACGCGAAGCATCCAACTCAGCATCAATCCCTGAAACTGATTCGGAAAAGGAAAAGGTAAATTTTAGCCCATGATTTTTAGACGTAATATATAAGCCAAAAACGCCTCTTTTAGGTCATTTAACACACTTTTTAGGGGATTCGACCTAGAGAGACCAAGGAGCCGCCATGGAGGCCGGATTTCATTTTCTTCTACCAAACTTAGCAATTTTTATGTTTCTTTGTATGATATGTTGTTTGGCTACCATGTCTATGTGGAGCTAAACTTCACGTTCTAGGGTTGTGGTTCTTCTATGACTATTATTATTCGAATGTTGATTTTGGTTTCTTGATTTATCATATTAATTTATTTATTCAATCCTACACTTAATTATTTGATTGCTTGATCACCAATTAAATACTATCTACGATTTATAATTGAACTCGAAAGTGAAAATTCTAGACTGCATATAGGATTAAATAGAGCAAGTTCGAACCCGGGCATCGGGGAACGGATTCGCGGTTAGGATAGACATATACCTGATTGCCTTGCTTGGTTGATTCACATTAATTACAAATGCGTTCTTGTTAGTTCTAACCATAGACATATAAGCGTTAGGTTAGCTTGAATAAGCGAGTAAGAACTCGACAAATTGTTATGAGCAATATTAATACGGTCAACCAATAAACTAGATAGATTAGTTACTCAATTCAATTGAAGAATACAATAGCAATGTTAGATAGCTCATAACCCTAGATCGTTTTCTGATAACATAAAAAACTGTTCTTTAGCTTAGAGTTCATTATTTATTTTTTTGTTTAATTACTTTAGCATCACTATTTTTGGGTTTAGTCCTTGTTTAGATAATTAAGATAGTCTAATCTAGTTAATAGTTGATAACAAGTCCTCGTGTGTTCGACACTCTATCTTATTACTTTATTACTTGACGACCGAGTATATTTGCGTGTGCGTTTGGCCACAACAAGTTTTTGGCGGAGACTTAGAATTATCTATTTTTCTACATTAAACTTTTACTTTTATCTTTACAGGTTTGGTCTTCTTTTTTTTTCTTGTAAATATTTTTATGTTTATAACAATTTTATTTTTTTCTTAGTGTGTTTCTAGTTCTCTCAACATGATATTTGGGGATGAAATATCCAGAGGTAAGGTTATTGATGAAGACGCTTGGTTGACGGAAGACTTTTATGGCCCGTTTTTTTGGGCTTGTCATGATCTGAACTTTGGGGGGACTGAATTTGATTATGGAAGTAAGGGCTGGTACAAGGACGGATATTCTCGATTAAGGGAATATGTGGAACGGTGTTATCTTCTAACAAAGTTGGTGAATGATTGGTCGAAGGAGAGAGTTGATGTTGCACAAGGAATTGACAAGTTTGGCTTGGCTTTGCACAACGTGGATGCAAACTTGAATGGAAAAATTGATGTGTTCAACGCCCAACAAATTTAATGACGAGTTGTGTGATATTGAAAAAAATATTCTAGACCAAACTAAGGCGCTAAAACGAGAATACCAATCATTAGACCATGTTTTCCTTGAGGATGCCAATATTGAGAAGAGTGTTCAAGAGTCATATGAGGAAATAGATAATGTTATATTTGAAGACTCTAGTGCATGTAAATATGAGGATGTAAATAGTAATTCAATTCAAGAGTTGGGGCGTGTTGGTCCTCATGCTAAACATTTTTTGACATTGTGTTTGGATGATGACATGGAAATCGAGTCATCTGAGCCTTTGGAGGAGTCAACGGAAGAGGAACAAGGTGCTTACACGTCACGATCCAAAATCCACTATAGGTCGTGATAGCGCCTAACACCGTCGTTAGGCAAGCCAACATTGATTAATCAACTTAGTTACTTATTTTATTATTTTCGAAATCATGAATCCCATTAAATACGTAGAGTAAAATCTGGTACTCGTAGAAAATCCGTGATTTTATTTTCCAATTTTCGTATAAAATATAAATTACAAGGTGAAATGATAATAATTACGTGAACTACAATAATGAACATCCAGTAGAAACCCCCAAAATTCGATGTCACAAGTGCATGAACATCTACTAAGGAGTTCAATAATAATACAACATCTGTCTGGAATACAAGTTAAGCAGGAGAATATAAATAACTCCGATGGAGACTTTATGTTGTGGATCGTAACATGGAATGCAACTCACTATAACGTCCCCGCAATAGTCGCGCCTTTGCGCCCAAAATACCACCAACAAGTGTAGCATGAGTACTGTAAATTAATGCGTACTCAGTAAGTATCTAGCCTAACCCCAGAGAAGTAGTGACGAGGGGTCGACATCGACACTTACTAGTGGTCTAATAACTCAAATACAGTAGGAAGTAAACAAATATACAGCAAGGTCTCAAACAATATAAACAAATATAGGTACGTGGTACAATTCTCCTCTAAACAGTAAATTCAAGTTCTCAATTATCAGTTACCTCCTCAACCGGAGTATATATGAAATGGACACTAGATAGGTCGTCACAACTCTAATAAGGAAAACACACGGATATGCTGGTTTCTTGTCAAAAATTATGCACGACGCTGCCGAGGTGAACGGATCGATCCCATAAGAGTACTTTATAGAAATGTCGAGGCGTACGACCCAATCCCATAATAATGTGTACACCACCGAAGTTCGAATTGGACGGAGTAAAGGAATTAAACGAGCAAATATGACTCAAATATTACAATTACAGCATGACGTGAACCTAAGTCTATCCCGACATAATCAGGAATTCTAGCATACGCACTGACACTTGTCACCTCATACGGGCGTAGCTCCCACAACATGTAGTACACAAGAATATAATACCTACGGGGTAAATTCCCTCTCACAGGGTTAGACATAAGACTTACCTCGCTCTGAAGTTCCATAACCGGCTCCAACGCTACTCTAACACCTCAAATCGATGCCCGTCGCTCCAAACCTAGTGAAACAATGGGAAAACAATAAAAATATACTCTAATACTCGAAATAAATCAATTTATAATAATTTCCAACTCCGCTCGAAAAGTTAATAAAGTCATCCCCTGGGCCCACGTGCCCGAAACCCGATGAAACTCACAAAATCCGATAACCCATTCAATTACGAGTTCAACCATACTAATTTCATTCAAATCCGACTCCGAATCGACATTCAAAACTCAAATATTCACTCTATGAAACTTTAGACAAAAAAACCTAATTTCTCTTTTTAAATCATCAACCAAATGCCAAAAACGAGGATAGATTCATGAAATATGATCAAAATCGAGTGGAAAACACTTACCCCAATCCAGATGGCGAAAATCGCTTCAATCCGAGCTTCATAGATCCAAATATGATAAAATGACTGAAACTCCCGAAACATAGCTTCTGCCCAGGTATTTGCCCTTCGTGATCGCGGAAAATGCTTCGCGATTGCGAATCACAACTTTTCTCATCTCATAATTGCCCTTCGCAATCGCTTGAAAACCAATCGCAATCACGAAAAACAAGCTGCCCAACTCCTCCAAATAGCTTCTGGTATAATAGTCGTAACTTTTTGTACAAAACTCCAAATGACAAATGGTTTGGCTTTCAGAAAACTAGACGACAGGGGATAAAACCTTATAGATTGCAAGATATGATCTTCCAAAGTCAGCCTTGTGCAGCAGAAATTTCTTCTTCGCGAACGCGAATCTTCCTCTGCGAACGCGATTCACAGACCCTTTTCTCCCATTTTGCTCTTCGCAAACGTGATCCAGTATCTGTGATCACGATGCACACTGCTGTATCCAAAAACCAGCAATTAAAAATGGCCTAGAAATGGTCTGAAACCACCCCAAAACTCACTCGAGCCCATCGAGACCCCGTCCGAACATACCAACAAGTCCCAATACCTTATACAAACTTATCCAAAGGCTCGATGTAACGACCTAACCGGTCGTTTTGAGCTCTAGCGCATCGTTCGTAGGTTTGAGACCTTGAGCAGCTTCACTTCAGGTATTATGACTTGTACACATTGTCGGAATTGAATTTCAGGAAGTTCAGAGTTGATTTGGAAATAAATTCTCATTTCGGAAGTTTTAAGTTAGAAGAATTGACTAATGTTTGATTTTTGAGTAAACGACCTCGGAATCGGGATTTGAAGGTTCCAACAGTTTCATATGATGATTTTGGAGTTGGGCGTATGTTTGGATCGGGTTTTGGATGACCCGGGAGCATTTCGGCGCATATTGTGAAAAGTTGATACTTTGGAAGAATTTCATGAATTTTGGTTGAAGTGTATTTCAATGTCATCGATGTCCGTTTGGGATTCCGAGCCTGGGAATTGCTCTGTATGGTGATTCCGGTCTCAGGAGCACGTCCGGACGTGGATTTAGAGGTCCGTAGGTCATTTCGGGGTCATTTGGAAAAAGTTGGAAATTTTAAGGTTTTAGGGAAGTTTGATTGGGAGTGGACTTTTTGATATCTGGTTCGGATTCTGACTCCGAAAGTTGGAGTAGGTCCGTAATGTCAAATGTGACTTGCGTGCAAAATTTAATGTCAATTGGAGTTGATTTGATAGGTTTCGGGATTGAATGTAGAAGTTGGAATTTCATAGTTTCATTAGGCTTGAATTGGGGTGTGAATCCTATTTTTAGCGAAGTTTGATATGATTTGAGTCATCGAATAAGTTCGTATGATGTTTTAGGACTCGTTGGTATATTTGGTTTGGGTCCCGGGGGCCTCGGGTATGTTTCAGATCATTTTGGGCTACTTTGGGTGTTGATTTTCTGATGTTTGGTGTTGTTCTTCGCGTTCGCGAGGATCCTCTCGTGTTCGCGAAGAAGGATTTGGCTTCTGGGATTTTGTTCTTCGCGTTCGCGAAGAGACTATCGCGTTCGCGAAGAAGGAAATCTCTATTACACAGGTCTGACTTTGGAGACTCATATCTCACAACCTATAAGGAATTTGGAGATGATCCAAACATGAAAGTTGTATCTATTTGTGTCTAGTTTTCAGAAAGGTAAACCATTTAACATGTGGATTTTCTTAAAAAAAGTTATGGCTGGTATAGTATAGGCTATCCGAGAAGATGAAGAAGAAATTTGTGTTGCACAAGACTGACTTTGGAAGCTTATATCTCATAATATATAAGAAGTTGGGAGATGATCGAAACATAAAAGTTGTAGATACTGGTGTCTAGTTTTCAGAAAGTTAAACCATTTGTCATTTAGAGTTTTTTACAAAAAGTTATGGCCATTATACTAGAGGTGTTTTGAGAAGAGTTTGGAAATAGATTTTGAGAATTTTGTTCATCGCGAACGCGATGGGGCGCTCGCGAACGCGATGGGGCGCTCGCGAACGCGAAGAAGGGTCTCCTGGGCAGTGCATAAGTTTGCAAAAATAGATTTGACTCATTCATCTCATTTCCTCCATGGGAGCCGACCTAGGAGCGATTTTGGAGCTCCATCTTCATCGTCCATGTCAAGGTAAGTGATTCCCACATATTGCAAGTTACATACTTGGATTATATATAGATTTTAACAGGGAAATTCATGTAAAATTAGTGAAAATTTGGAGCTTTGGTAGAAAACCTAGAAATTGGTATTTTTGGATTTTGACCACGAATTGGGCATGGAATTGAGAATATATTATATATTTGAGTTCGTGATGTTATGGGTAATGTTTATCTTCGAAAAATTTTGGAATCCAAGCACGTGGGCCCGATGGTTGATTTTATCGACTTTTTGAGCGGAGTTAAAATTTATTGTAAATTGGATTATAATAAGTATTGGAGTATATATTTATGGATTTGCATATTTATTGACTAGTTTTGGAGTTTTGGGCATCGGTTTGAGTTGTTGGAAAGGCTTGGGAGCCGGCTATGGAACTTCGGAGCAAGGTAAGTCTGTTTTCTTACCTTGTAAGAGGTAATTAACCCCATAGGTGAATTGAGTTAATATATACTTCTATTTATGGGGGCTACGTACGCACGAGGTGATGATAGTCCGTACATAGCTACTAATTATGCTTATAACCGGTTAATTTTAGGTTTACACCATGCCTTGTTGATACTGTTATTTTATTATGTTTATTATTTTCCTTGAAAAGAATTGAGATCGAGTATGCTTATTAAATGCCTTGAAATTGAGGATTTCGAGACTTGAAAGTTTTCATTTGAAATTCGTATTTTTTGAAAAAAAATTGAAGAATATTATAATAACTTAAAAAATCTATGTGCAACCGCGTCGCAAATATATTTCGCGAGCGGGGTAAATTTTCACTACTCTCATGGGAGCGGGTCGTTCGTCTCGGCAGGTTAATAGATGCATCTATGGTTCGTGCTGTTCGACCCTTGATAGTGCAAAATTTATATTTATATGTTGGTTCGTGTTGTTTGACCCTCGACAGTGCATAGTTTATATTTATAGGTTGGATCGGACCGTACGGCCTCGGCATGACTTTCCCATGATAACTCTTTGGAACTAATAATAATGACATTGCTTTATTGGCTTGGGATATAAATTGTTAAATGATGAAAAATGAATTTGGGAATTTCTATTAGTAAAGAGAATTGTTGATTATTTCGGATTATTGGATTTTCATCTATGTTATGTATTCCATACTTAAACATATATCGGTATTTTATTGTTAGCCCACAGTAAGTGTCGGAGTTGACCCCTCGTCACTACTTCTTCTAGGTTAGACTGGATACTTACTGGTACGCGTTGATTTACGTACTCATACTACACTTGTTGCACATTTTTATGCAGGTGCATATATGTCTAGTGGCTTTGTGGGCGCAGAGGCGAGGTTGATGCGGGGACTTAGGTGAGTTGCATCCTATGTTACAATCCGCAGCCAGCAGAGTCTCCTTCAGAATCATGTATACATTTCCTGTCTAATTTGTATTCCGGACAGATCCTGTATTTTATCTCACTCCCTAGTTGATGCTCATGCACTTGTGACACCAGGTTTTGGGGGCATTTATGGGTTGTTCAATATTATAGTTGTAAAAATATTATCATTTACTCTGTGAATTTTATCACTTATCATCTAATTGAGGGAAATTATGATTTCAAAAATACTAAAATGAGAACCAAGTTAATTATTTATTTTTGGCTTGGCTGACAACGGCGTTAGGCGTCATCACGACCTTTAATGGATTTTGGATTGTGACACTCGAAATGCCACAAATAACATAAAAATCATGAATCGACGATAAAAATCTTTCTTTTAATATTTAAACATCCAAACTTCAACAAACGCGTCTAAACATATCAAAACATTCCTAAATGACGCCAAACTTTACACACAAGTCAGAAATCACGATACGAATCTATTCCAAGGATCGGAACCCCAAACGGACATCGATATCACCAAAGTCCACCGCAACCCAAACTTAGGAAATTCTAAAACCTTTAAAATGCCAACTTTCCACAATACACACCGAAATGCTCCTGGGCGACCCGATACTCAACCAGAACATATGCCTAAGTTTGAAATCATCTTACAAACCTATTGGAACTTTTAAATCCTGATTCTGATGTCATTTACTCAAAAGTTAAACCTTAGTCAATTCTTCCAACTTAAAGCTTCCGAAGTTAGAATTTTCTATCCGAATCAACTCTGAACTTCCCGAAATTAGATTCCGACTACGTGTACAAGTCATAAATCATGAAGTGAATCTACCCAAGTCCTCAAACCACCGAGCGAAGCACTAGATCTCAAAATGATCGGTCGGGTCGTTACATTACATTCTTGAATTTATTGTGCCAGAGAGAAAAAATTATATTCCTCATCTAAAAGCCGAGGTGTGTAGAGTGAAAAATTTATTACTTGGACTGGTTATCTTTGTATCTCCACCAAAGAAGCATAGCCACAAACTGGATGTCTTGTTAGGGGCACAATTCATAAGTTCAAGGCGGAGGCAAAAAGTGGTTCAAGTTGGGCCGCAACTTTAGATTAGGCACTTGTTAGGAGGCAACCCAGCTTTACTTCTTTCTTTATTTTTTTTATATCATTTTTGTAGTGTTTGTTTTATAGGATTATGAGAAGAGGAGCAAAGATGAAGTATGCAAAAGAGAGCTAGATGATTGGGACTAAGTGTAGGGTGTCCACATAAAGGACCATCCTTGGGAGAGTCTGAGTACCCCGTGAACTATTACTGCTTCGACCTTTGGCCTTTCAGGGAGTTTCTCTTGCCCTCTTGATTTTATTTATGATGTGCATTAAGGACACTGCACTCTTTTAAGTGTGGGGTGGGATAATTCCTTTAGATAATTAGCTTTTTTGTAGTAGTAGTGTAGTTTTATAGTAGTAGTTTTAGTAGATTAGTTTTTTTTAAATTTGAAAAAATAGAAAATCGAAAAAAAGAATTTAGACTTTTTTCGACTGTGGATCTCTTAGGAAATTTTCTTGAGGGATTATAGTCTAACAAAAAATTGCAAAAGAATTTGAAAACGGAAAAATACAAAAAGATGTCCTTTAGTTTTTCTTAGGTAATAATAATCCCCCATGATTTTTTTTTGTACCTCGGTTCTTTTCCATGGGATGTAGCTTGAATCGGGTAGTAATTTTTTTTTATTTTTAGAATAGGATGTATGAAATAAATGGAGGAAGAAAGATGAACCTAGGCTCCTTTGACTTGTTTGATAGTAGCATACTTAGGCTTTGGCATGTGTAGAATCTTTTCTATGTGTTGAAGTCGTTCATGTTGCCTTGTTTATTTGGATTGCATCTTGCGACGCTTATGTCTCACTTTATTGACTTGTATTCACTTTGTGCTTTATGATTAATATCTCGTGGCTTCGTGAATACTTGCATTAATTTGAGAGTCGGAATGAGACCATCCTTAGTGAGTCATGTGCCATGTGTTGTGAGGTTTTTGTAGACCATGTTATTATACTTGTGGCTAGAACTTGCCTGGTATGTGAGTTGAAGCAAAATTTTAGGTGATGCTCGATTTGAAAAATGATTTTAGGATTTCTTTGATCTTTTTGAGCTTAATTGCTTATTACAATAAAATATAACCCTAGTTAAACCTTTTGAGCCTATAGACTTTTATTTGGCACCCACATTACAAGCCTATATCTCTTTTGTTCTTAATTGATATTTTGTTATCCTTTTACCTCTTAAAATACTTTAATTGTACAATGAATGCTAAAATAAGTAATGAAGTAAATTGGGTGGCTTTCGAGTGGAACCAATGAAAGAAAGAAAAGTGCACTTATTTTGTAAAATAATACACCACTAGAAGAAATTGGAAAAGGAAAAGAATAGTTGAGAAAAACTAGGAAAAAAAATGTATGTAGACAAATAAATTATTGTCATGTTCTTGCTAGTGGGGTATAAATTAAATCAGTGCTTAAAGAAAGAGGGAACATTGTTGGGGTGATTTTAGTTGTGAAACTAAGGTATATTGAAGAATTTGCGCTTAAGTTATCATGTGATGTGTTAAATTGCTTAGGAGGGTGAACCACTATTCCTAAATATATCCTACTCGTCACTTAGCCACATTACAACCATGAAAAAGTGCTAATTGATTTAGATCGAGCGATCCTACATTAGTAGATGTTTACATTATGGGGAAGCCTATGACACCAATTGCGTGCATGTGACTTCTTTGTGAGAGTGAGATATTTCTTTGATATATGTGAGGTCCTTAAATTATATTTGATCATGAGATTCAAATGTATGAATCCAACTCACTATCCTTGATTTTTTGTTGAGGCACATGGTTTCACGAGGGATAGGTTATGTTATTAGACTTCTCTATGATGTTGGGTGTTCAAGCCATGAGTGCATTGTGACATTGAGTCGGGTTTTGATGCTAAAGTTGTTATGAGAATGTTATCTTTATTGTGAATATTTTTGAAATATGGCATGAGTTAAAGGCAAGTGTGTGTTGAATGCATATGTTAGAGCTTAATTGTTGTTATCAACCATGGTCATAGGCGTAATGTGCTTTGAGTGGTAGGAGCTTAATTTTGTTTCGCCTGCTAATGCTTTGCTCAAGGACGAACAAAGGTTTAAGTGTGAGGTGGTGATGATGGACATATTTCTATATGTTTTAATGTTATTCTACTCATGTTTTAACCTCTTTATGGGGCTATTTGGTGTTAAAAATGCCCAACATGTGTTAATTATTAATTTTATGACTAATTAAGTTGTGTGTGATGTTTTAGGATGTTCGGAATGAAAAAATATGAAGAAAATATGCTCCAATTATAGGAGAAGAGGGTAGATGTGCCGTATCAACCTTGGAAAAAAGGCTAAATATGGATCACCCTTAGCAGTAAAGTCTTAAGAAGGCATCCACCTTAGAATCCGCACCTGGGCGCAGCAAGGTTGAGGGAACAGAGGATTGACGTGAAGCATCCACCCCAGCATACGATGCTGAGAAGTTCAAGCTGAGGCGGACACGAAGCATCCAACTCATCCTTGACCCTTGAAGCTGATTCGGAAAAGGAAAAGTAAAATTTAGCCCACGACTTTTGGACGAAAGCCAAAAACGCCTCTTTTAGGTCATCTAACACACTTTTGAAGGGGATTAGACCTAGGGAGAGTAAGGAGCTGCCATGTGGATTTCATTTTCTTCTACCAAACTTAATAATTTTTATGTTTCTTTGTATGATTTGTTGTTTGGATACCATGTCTATGTGGGGCTAAACTTCACGCTCTAGGGTTGTGGTTCTTCCATGACTATTGTTATTCGAATGTTGATCTTGGTTTCTTGGTTTATAATATTAACTTATTTATTTAATCTTACGCTTAATTATTTGATTGCTTGATCACCAATTAAATACTATCTACGAATCTAGAATTGAAATCGAAAGTGGGAATTCTAGATTGCATATAGGATTTAATAGAGAAAGTTCTTGAACCTGGGCATTAGAGAACATATTCGCGGTTAGGATAGACATATACCTGATTGCTTTGCTTGGTTGATTTACAGAAATCACAAATGTGTTCTTGTTAGTTCTAATTCCATAGACATATAGGCGTTAAGTTAGCTTGAATAGGCAAGTAAGAACTCGACAAATTCTTATGAGCAATATTAACACTGCCAACCAATAAACTATATAAATTAGTTAGTCAATTCAATTGAAGAATACAATAAGAATGTTAGATGGCCAATAATCCTAAATCGTTTTCATTACATTGATAACATAAAAATTTGCTCTTCATTTGTTCGGAGTTCTTTATTTATTTTCTTTTTAGTTTAGTTACTTTAACATCACTACTTTTGGGTTTATTCCTTGTTTAGATAATTAGGATAGTCTTATCTAGTTAATAGTTGATAACAAGTCCCCGTGGGTTCGACACTCTATCTTATCACTTTATTACTTGACGACCGCGTATATTTGCGTGTGCATTTGGCCGCAACATTCTCTCTCTCGCTTATCTCACTGGTAACGTGTCTTCGCCGCCCGCCACTCACCGGAACCTTACCGGAAATTGACGCAGGTAAGTAGCCTCTCTCCTCTCTCCTCTCTCCTTCTTCTCTCTTATTCTACTACCAAAGTCTATATCTCCTTCTCCCCTTTCTCCCTTCTCATCTACTCTCCCTACTTCCCCTTTCTTTTCCCAGCATTAAATGTCCTCTTTCTCTCCCCTTTGTTCTTTTTCCGGTCGACCTGCCAGACTTGAGGTAGCGACATCATCCTCCCTCTTTATTCCCTTTCTTTTTCCGTTTGGTACACGCGGCCCTCTCCTTTAATTTCCAGGTACCCACCTACCAACGCTATCAGAATTTCATATTCTACTATTGGCGGTGACAGCGCATGGAGGTACGTGGATTGCTGGACATCGACTCAGGCCGTTGCTGCAGCATCGCCACAACATCTACTACGATCATCCAGGGTTCTTTTTAATCTTTTTGGAGTTGGTACCTCCAATCCACCAGTCAATTTCTCTGTCTCCCTTCTATTAGTTAAATTAATTGCACTAGTTAAATAATCACTCTTGAGTGTTTATTTTCAATTAGTGACTACTAGTTTCGACGTGCCTTCCTTCTATTAGTTAATTAAACTGCAGTTGTTAAGGAATAATTCTTGAGAATTTACTTTCAATTAGTTCTTACTTTCAATTAGTGACTGCTAATTTCGTCGTGCCTTCCTTTATCCTAATTATTATCTTGACTAGTTGCTCTAGTTTAACCAATATATTTACAACTCTTGCTTTCTTGTTTGTATTTGCTTACAACAAGTGCCTTAAGTTGTAGACTATATTTTTCATTCCTTGTTTATCTTGTTGTGTGTTGTATTGGTACGTAGTATCCCTTATGTTAGAGTGGCTAGGGAGAGTGATGGTGGAGTGAGGTCATGTCCTCGGGTGGGGCGAGGGCAGGAGGCAAGGGTGGTAAGAGGGTAAGGGTTGCTAGGCTGAGAGTTTAGTCCTGGAATATAGGGACATTGACGGGGAAGCCAATAAGATTAAGGAAGATTTTCTAGAAGAGGAAGATTAATATAGCGTGTGTCTAGGAGACTAGATGGATGGGTAGTAAGGCATGGAATATTAACGGGTATAAATTGTGGTATTTAGGAGGTGCGAGGGGCAAGAATAGTGTGGGTATTTTATTAGATAGGGACCTCAAAGAACTGATGGTAGATGTTAAGAGGGTAGACGAAAGATTGATGGTCATTAAGCTAGTGGTTGGTGGGGTTACTTTAAATGTGATTAGTGCATATGCATCACAGGCGTGCTTGGACGAGGAGGTCAAAAGGAACTTCTGGGAAAATTTGGATGAAGTGGTGCGAGGTACTCCGCACAACGGCAAGCTATTCATAGTAGGTGATTTTAATGGTCATATTTGGGAGACGGCTAGGGGATACAACTATGTGCATAGCGGGTTCAATTTTGAAGTTAGGAATGAGGATGATACTTCGTTGCTGGATTTCGCTAAAGCTTTTGATTTGGTGATATCTAACCTGTGTTTCTAGAAAAGGGTGGACCATTTGGTCACGTTCCGCAGTACGGTGGCCAAGACTCAGATTGATTACCTTCTCTGCAGGAAGAGTGATAGAGGCTTATGCATTGATTGCAAGGTTATACCGAGTGAGTGGCTTCCAACCCAACATAGGCTTTTGGAAATAGACTTGGAAATCAAGAGAGGGGAAGATGAGAGCGGTGTACGGTCAACCTAAGATCAAGTAGGGAGCATTGACTAAGGACAAAGCTCAGGAATTGGGGGGAGAAGCTATTGGTTGTGGGGGCCTAGATGAGTAGTAGGGACACAAGTAGTATTTAGGCCACGACAACGGATTACATTAGGGAAGCTGCTAGAGAGGTGTTAGGGGTCACGAAAGGTTACTCGGGGGGCCACAAAGAGGACTGGTGGTGGAAGAGAGAGGTTCAAGGAAGTGAACGCGGGGAAAGAGGCATACGTGAAGTTAGTGGAGAGCGCCGACGAGGAGGAGAAGAGGAAAAATATGGAGTGTTATAAGAATACAAAGAAATAGGCGAAGTTAGTCGTCACGACGGCCTTGAACACTTGTATAACGAACTTGGGGGCAGAGGCGGTTACAAGAAAGTGTTTAGGCTATCCAAGGTAAGAGAGAGGAAGGCTCGAGACCTAAACCAAGTGAGATGCATCAAAGACGAGGAAGGCAATGTGATGATGGAAGAGGCGTGTATTAGGCGCAAGTGGTAGACACACTTCCATAAACTCTTAAACGAGGATAGAGACAGGAACATCTTGCTTGGGGAGTCGGAGAACTCAGAAAGCCAGTGTGAGGTCACCCATCTTGCTTACACTCTCATAAAATGGGCACGGCATCACCCTTCATGCTTTACACTCACATAATGTGGGCACGGTATCACCCTTCGTGCTTTACACTCACATAATGTGGCACGACATCACCCTTCGTGCTTTACACGCTCCCTCACATGATAGTGTACAAACAATGGCACAGCATCACCCTTCGTGCTTTACACTCTTCCTTACCAAGCATATGTACATCAATGACAAACAAGACCAGAAGCATAAATAACATCAAGGGGAGTGTTTTTAACGGATATTCCAAACAAAACCTAATCACAACTTTCCAAGCCAACAATAAGAATTGTATTATTCAAATACTTCCACAAATCTCACAAATGGACCACAACACAAGTATAGAATCTAGTATCTCAAAAAGATCGGCTGTAGCAATGTATTAATGATTATGCATAGAAGTGACCGAATTAGACACATCAATGTATCTCAGAATCCCATCAAATTTGATCAAGTTATAATAGGCTAAGTCTTGATTTCTATTATTTAATACTATGTTCTTAATATCTAGAAGTCAAGTGAGACATGAATTAAGAAGGTCACGTAGTTCTACAAGACATAATTATAACATAATCTACCCCCGAGCATGATTAACCCCGGCACATACATATACGTTCGCCACTTCATATATGTATCACCCCCGCATGTAGAAAATAATGCCAAATAGGATGAAAAATTCCCTCAACAAAGTTATGCAAGACACTTACCTTGAACAAGCAAATTACAATACCGAGCAAGCCAAGCGATGCTCCAAAAATACCAACACGCACGTAGTGACCTCCGAACGGCTCAAAACTAGCTAAAAGCAACTCAAATACATCAACTAAAGCCCGAGGAAACAATTCCAAATGATAAAGATGGAATCCAAAATCAAATCCCAATCCGGCCAAAAATCACATCCAGGTCCACGCCTCGGAACCCGACAAAACTCACAAGATTCGACAACCCATTCAATTACGAGTCCAACCATACTAGTTTCACTCAATCCCGACTCCAAATCGATGTTCAAAACTCAAAAACTCATATTATGAAACTTTAGACCAAACCCCCCAATTTCCTCTTTAAAATTCATCAACCAAAAGCTAAAATCGAAGATAGATTCATGGATATAACCAAAACCGAGTAGAGAAAACTTACCCCAATTCATATGGTGAAAATCGCCTAAAAAATTATCCAATTTCGAGCTCCCCAACTCAAAATATGTTAAATAAACAAAACTCTCGTTTTAACATTGTTCTACCTCGTTTCTTGTTCCAAATGATCTCGAAACTCACTTTTGATGCCTCCAATGGATTCTTTGTAAAATTCTAGTCAAGTTAGGCTCTTGAATCACTCCATTTGACCTTATACTGAGGGAGATATGTTGGTTTCAATATTTGAAAATAGTGCAGCTTTTTAAATACGAAGTCAGTGGTAATTTCGTAATTAATCTGAAAATCTAGCAACCCAATTCTTAATAAAATGACCATAAACTCCTTATACGATGTCCAAATTCGACGATCTTTTTTATGGCTCCGTAATTACGATACGGATCTAATGCTTCAATAAGATTAGAAATTAGAGCTCATTTTCTTAATGTAGTACCATTTATGCTTGAAGAAAAACAACATCGAAACATAAAAAACACGAGCGCACACAATCCAAACCTATCTGAAACTCAGACGAGCCCCTCGGGACCACGTCCAAACATACCAACAAGTCCCATAACATGACACGGACTTACTCAAGGCCTCAAAACACATATAACAACATCAAAACGACGAATCACACCTCAATCCAAAAGTCAATGAACTTGAAACTTCAAACTTCCATAACCGATGCCAAAACCTATCAAATCATTTCCGATTGATCTCAAATTTTGCACACAAGTCACATTTGACAATGCGGGCCTGTTCCAACTTCCGAAATTGAAATCTGACCCCGATATCAAAAAGTCCTTTCTCGATCAAACATTCCAAAAAATCCAACTTTCACCATTTCGAGCCAAATTCAACTACGGACCTCCAAATCACAATCTGGACACACTCCTAAGTCCAAAATCACCCAATGGAGCTAACGGAACCATCAAAATTTCAATCCGAGGTCAAATACTAAAAAGTCAAACTCGGTCAACTCTTTCAAATTTAAAGCTCCCTAGTTGAGAGTCGTTCTTCCAAATCAGTCCCGAATAACCTGAAAACTAAAACCGATGATTCACATAAGTCAAAGTACATCATACGGAGCTACTCACGCCCGTAAACTACGGAACAAAGTGTAAATGCTCAAAACAACAGTCAGGTCGTTACATGCTAGGCTGGAGGTGTGGAGACAACCCTGTAATCTAAGGGTTTCAAGTTGAGTAGGACGAAAACATAATACTTGGAGTGCAATTTCAGTATTGGGACGCATGAAGCAGAAGTGGACGTGAAGCTTGATACATAAGACATCTCCAAGAGAGAGTTTTAAATACCTTGTGTCTGTAATACAAGGTAATGGGGAGGTTGTCGAGGATATTACTCATCGTATTAGAGCGGGGTAGATGAAATGGAAACTCGCATCTGGTATTTTATGTGATAGAAATGTACCACAAGATTCAAGGGCAAGTTTTATAGGGTGGTAGTTAGACCAGCTATATTGTAGGAGCAAAGTGTTGGCCAGTCAAGAAGTCTCATATTCAGAAGATGAAAGTAGCGAAAACGAGGATTTTGAGATGGATGTTTAGACATACCAGGAAAGATAAGTTTAAGAATGAAGTTATTAGGGACAAGGTGGGTATGACTCCTGTGTAAGACAAGTTGCGGGAATCGAGGATGAGATGGTTCAGACATGTGAAGAGTAAAGACACTGATGTCCTAGCTGGGAGAAGTTGACCACGACGGGTCAAATGAGGGGTAGAGGGAGGTCTAAGAAGTACTGAGGAGAGATGATTATGCAGGACATGACATTCTTCAACTTACCGATGATATGACCCACGATAAGAAAGTGTGGATGTCAAGAATTAGGGTTGTGGATTGACAGGTAGTCGAGAGCTTCTCCTAGTCTCACCAACAGTATTAGTACTATTCTTATGTCTTACTATTCCTAGTTCCTTATTATTACACGGTAAGTCATTCTTACCGATAATATTGAGACTATTCTTGTATTTTTATATTCCTAAATCTTTGTTATTATATACTGTGTCATTTGCCTTTGTTGCCTTATTACCTTGTTGAAGCTATTGTTTAATTATTGCCTTCCCTTTTTTGTTCTTGAGCGGAGGGTCTACCGAAAATAGCATCTCTATCTCAATAAAGTAGTCTACCGAAAATAACATTTCTATCTTCATAAATAGCATCTCTATCTTCGTAAGGTAGGGATACACTATAATCCTCATACACTACTTGTGAGATTTCACTAGTTTTATTGTTGTATAACTTTAACAAATTAAAATGAATTTTGAGAACTTATCAGTTACTCCTAGTTCGTTTCATCAATGAAGTCAACGGACTCTTTGCTCTTGTTGATAGTGAGAAACTTGAATCATCTAATTGGTAGTAGTGAAATAGAATGACTTTTTAGATCTCCTTAACAGTAAAGTTATACTTCACTGTTATTGCTCTACAATAGACAACGAAAGGACATTATTACATGCGCAAAGAGACAGCTAGTCGTTGGTCAAAATTTTGATGCAGCAATATCCTCATCTCTTGCTGATTTCAGACCTGCCGTATAGGAGTCATGACTTTTTAAACGAGTCCAGCTTATCATAATATTACTGCATTTATTAGGCTCGAATTTTTTTGGGGGGGATACTTTGATTTCACATTAAAAGGAATGGCACTAGAACTACAAATTGTGGATAGATTTCCAATAGATACAACCATGGACAATCTTTCTCAAATTCGTGACAACCAAATAAATAATCTGCCCCCCAAAACTGGCATGGAAGACAAAAACGTACCCCCAAAAAAAAAGGGAGCAGAAAGCTTAGAGCCAGTTCATATTGAGCCTTCGTCATTCGGAATCGCTCTCTACGCTGCCCATGGCTTTCAACCCTCTTGGTCTCTGCACCAAAACCACCATGTAAATAAACCAATACCAATAAACATACACACACAAAAAAAGAAGAAAACAAGAAGTCCTACTTTGGTACCTTTTTGGAAGTCTTCTTCTCTCTGACTTCATACCTCTCTAAAGACATATCCGTCAACCATGCTCCCGGACTCACCAACTGTTCCATTTTCCGGCACCGGCGCCGACGATGAAACAAAAAGATTCAGTCTTTACCCAACCCATGTAATAAAGGGAGAAAAAAGAACCTCATAAAATAGGGGACTTACAAGTAAAGTTCTTTGAATAAGTTTAGCCCTCTTCTTAGGTCTTTGAGGAAGTTTACAACCTTTCATAGCCATGAAATCTTCTTCTTTCTCTTTGCTTGACAAACTTATATACAACTTTGGCCAAACTATGTTATTCTCGCCGCCACTTACGGCAGCGCTATCCACCAGAATTTTGCCGTTCTCCTCCGCTGACCCTCTTGTTGTGTAACACCTTTCCTCTTTCTCCGGTGAAGAAGATTTTCTTGCCTCCGATCTAAGCATCGTCGATTCTGAATTCCTGTTACCAAAACACAATCCCAAAAAGTTATTAAGGAAAATGAACGAAAAATTTGCAGACCTCCGCTTAAAGTTTTTTATTTTCCTATTTGGGATCTAAAAAAGAAGGAAACTTTCCTTAATTCCGCACTGACTTTTTCAGCAAGATTTTGAAAATGCCTCGGAACCCAAATAAGGAAAGAAAAATATTGAAACTGTTTAACAGGAAATTTTCCAGATTGGGATAGAAAAAAGTTGCAAAAAATGTGCAGATTTCCCAAGAATTTTTCCACCAAATATTTATATCATTTTTGGGTAACCAAAAGGAGAAAATGAGGAGAGAAGATAGATTTTCTTTCCAGTTTCTCGAAAATTTTCAGAAAATTTACGAACATGAAGAAGAAAACTTTCCAGATATTTAAAATTGAGTTCCCAATTGGTATAGATACAAAAAAGAAACATTTTTGTATTTCCCATTTTCTCCGGTACCCAAAAGTGAAAAAAAAAAAACGATTTCCCTTCCCTTCTCTCTGTTTCCAGATTTGCTCAGAGAGAATTGACAAACCTTGTAAAACGAGGAGGGGTAAGAGGGAAAAGGGTGTCTTTAGTTGGGGCGAAATGAGACGATGATATTTTGCGGCGAAATCTACAAGGTTGGGGTCCTCTGACTCTCACACATCGGAGTCTCTTTCTACTTCCCCACTGCAAACAGAATACTTCTGTTTCCTCATTCTTATCTTCCTTCTCCATCTTCCCTTTCAAATGAAAAAACATTTATTTAGATTCTCTTCAGATACAAAAAGTAAACGGAAAGAGAAACAGAACAAACATCTAGTTACCTCAAGATCTGCGTTTGCTACAGGAAATTCTCCTCCAAATCCTTGAAAATACAAATCACAAAATGAAGTTTTGAGGGCTGAAATAAAAGGGAATTGGAGGGGGGAATGTTTGAACATGGTATAAGATAAGAAAAAGATGAAAACAAGTATACCTCAAATTTGCAGATTTTTCATCAGAAATAAAATCTGAAAATGGGTTTCCCCAACAAGTGAAACATTTTAATTAAAATCAGAAAATTCCAGCACCAAATTCTTCTCTTTCTGGGTCTATATGGCTATCAATTTCGGATCAGTTCTTGAGTTTGAACAAGTGTTTTTTTTCCTGAGACTGTTTCTTTCTGAGAAAAAAACTCTCTGTCTTTGAGTATGATGAAATTGGAAAGGGCGGAGTGGGTGGGGGTTTCTTCTTCTTCCTCATCTTTTTTCTCTGCTCTTATCTCCGTTTATATATACTCCAAAGAGCGCACTCGCAGCAGATTGCATTTTAGCCGTCTGATTATCTAGCGACGGCTTTGATTCAGTTTTACCTATGCTAACGCTCCAAGCCCATATAGATATAGCCCTAAACAGATTCAAACCACACCCAAAGCCCATTTCTTTTTGGTTGAAAAGGGATTGATACCCAAATAGCCGGTCATATTCACGGTTTAACTTTCAAAGCTAGTATAAATATATAATAATACATTAATTATATATATATATATATATATTAGTCGGTTATTTTTTATCTAATTATATTATATTAGAAATTTATTTACTCTCACTAGAGAGGTTTAACTTAATTATAATTTGATATACAATTTTGTAATTATATGTACAAATTAGTTATAAAAAAATCTGTAATATTAGACATTTAATAGGGAATAAGTGATGCTTACTCCAATCCCCCTCCCATGTAACCAATTATCCAAAATCCTTGTCAACCAAGGGCAAAATTATCATTTTACCTTGTTATTTTATTTTATTTTTATTTTTAAAACAATGCTCATTATTTTGATACACACGAGTGAAAGGGTCTAGAAACATCTCTCCTCTATTCCATCATAACTTAGGCGTACTCTTTGAGTTCTCCATCTTCAAAATTTGAAGAATATGATTTCAGGTATTGTTGGTCTCTCAATTTTGCTCAAATCTTCTTCTTTTTTTACTCTATTTTTTATTTTTGAGATCTCTTAACTGTATAGGTCAAAATCTGTCTGAGAAAATTCGGCATGGAGAGGTTATCAAGTGCGGGAATTGCGGGCGATTAGGCCGAGGTCGACCATGGCCTGGCAATAAGGAACCGCCGAGCAAGCCATTAAGGCCGAGGTCGAGTAGCGACGTATGGGAATAACGGTTAGTATAATCTTGGAACTATCAAAGGGAATATTTTATTGAACATTCCCTCTGCAGTACTTTTTAGGATTTTTGGGAATATGTCATATAAATAGTAAAAGAAAGGGGATAAAAGGCATGTAATATTCACTCTGATAAGAACTCTTATGAAACGTTGACTCTTGAGATATAATACAACATTTTACCTTTCCACAGTGATTCGATTCGTTGTTTACTCTACCCTTTCACGCATCAGATCCGAGAAAGTCACGTATATTCCTATATCCATTTACCTTATATTGTTGTCAGAGGGAAGAATCATCCACATCATTCAATATTGGGGTGAATCCTTCCTTTTATTTACATTTATTGCCATTTAATACATTTATTGTTCATTACTGTCCCACCATTCGTTATTGATAGCTTCATTTAATACCCTCATAATTGGTTCTAAGCGCTATTCGACGTTATTATATAAGCATGTGTTAGATCTAAGATTTATTATATTTGACTAGAATTTGCCCTTCACCTTTCTTATTTTTTAATTAGTTTAGCAAAAAGTTTCATACTTTTTGGGCAAACAATTTGGCGCCGTCTGTGGAAAACTTTCTAGTCAAAGTCATAGTTTTTCTAGATCTAAAAAAAACACCAACAACAAAATATAGAGATTTCTTTTTCCTACTGGCGCAGTCTAACATGGCAGGAAATGGAGAAGAAAGATTGAAGGCAGTGACAGGCCTTACTGCTAATCTCCTAAACACCATCAATGATGTTAATGGAGAAGACGAGGAGAACGCGACACCAAACTGTTCTCCTAGATGAAGTGGTTCACCCCTCCCTCATGGCAGTGTTACCACCTCCCACGGAAAAAGAGCCTCTACATCCACAACAGAAGAAGCACCACCAGCAGTGAGAAAACTACTAGAAGCATGGCTAACGAGTACACTAACCAGTATACTCGACAAACCCGCCCAAAGGGCGAGCAGGGAGGATGTGCGAGTCGACATCACAACAACAACCAATGAGTAGCACGTCCCCCATACTTCAATAGGTATCCTCACATTGTTAATGATGCAGGTAATGACGCCCTTGTTGCTATTCTACGAAAAATGGAGGAGATGGAGAGCGAGAAAAGCACTCCGCGACCAAATGAGGGAGCACCAGGAAAGGGTAGACAAGATATCAGGCGCCCCAAAGCTTCTACTAAAACGGGATGCTGGCCGATTTGTGGAACAACCCTATAGCGACGAGGACACACCGCATGTTATACCTAAAACATTTAAGATGCCGCCATACTTGAAGATATATGACGGCACAACGGACCCTGAAGATCACATCATCTACTATATTACCGTAGTGAAAGACAACAACCTCGCTAAAGAACAAATATCATCTATACTGCTGAAAAAGTTCGGTGAAACACTAACTGGGGGAGCACTGACATGGTACTCAGAACTGCCAGCACAATCCATAGAAACATTTGAGGAGATGACCGACAAATTCTTCACCGCCCATGCCGCAACCAAGAAAGTAGAGGAAAGGGTGAATGATATATTCACCATTAAACAGTCACCCGGCGAAGGGCTTAGGGACTTCCTCGCCCAGTTCAACCAAGTGAGAATGGCTTTTCCAAATGTATCAGAAAGAATGGCGGTAGCAGCTTTCAAAAACGAGCTGAACAGGAACGGGTCGAGGGAGACTAGAAACTGTTGAGCAGGCTCATGAAGTACCCCCTACCACTTTGGAAGAAATACACAACGCCTATTTTGCCGAGGTGAGAGAGGACGAGGACGACCTCAACGGACCAACCCGACGGTTGACATCAGTCCAGATGGAGTCAAGAAAAGACTGCATAAACAATAATAGAAGGGATCGTGTAGGTCCGCAAATCAATCGAGAAAGACACAAGCAGTACATCAGAACTGCTGTCATACCAC
The DNA here is from genome assembly GCA_005239505.1 of Nicotiana paniculata. Classification (NCBI taxonomy): domain Eukaryota; kingdom Viridiplantae; phylum Streptophyta; class Magnoliopsida; order Solanales; family Solanaceae; genus Nicotiana; species Nicotiana paniculata. The sequence goes on from ML362480.1 coordinate 24,357, forward strand.
CACCACCCTCTCCATGGCGACGGTCCATCCAGGCCGCAAACAGGGACTCACCGAAATGAAAGAGGTATGCCTCCACTATTATTTGCTCACATTTTTTGTGTTTCTTCTTCAGAGATAGTCTACGCGCTAGAGAAGCTCGGCCTAAAGGTGAGATGGCCACAAAATATGAAGTCCGAACCAAACACCAGAAAGTCGAATGCTCTCTATGAATTCCATCAGGAACGAGGTCACAAGAATGAGGACTGTATCGCCTTGAGGAATGAAGTAGTGAACATGCTCCACCAAGGGCATTTGAGAGAGCTGATGAGCGACCGAGGAAGAGAGAACTTCGCTCGTGGGCGAGCACAACATCAAGGCCCCCCGAAGCCGCCCTCCCCAACCCGCACCATCCAGATGATCATCGGCGGTGGCGACGATGCGAAAATCAACAAAGTGAAATTCTCAACCACTCATAAGTTGAAGCGGTCGGCCACTCATGAACGGTATGACGACTTCGAAGAAAGTATCATCTTCGATGAGTCGAATACCCACGGTTTGACTTTTCCTCACTATGATGCCCTTGTTATTACTTTACAATTTCAGTTACTGATGTAAAACGAAATATGGTAGATGACGAAAGCAGCGCGTGCATTATCCACCCTCGAGTCCCCACACAAATGCGACTCGAGGATAAGATAGTGCCATGCTGCATCACACTAACAGGTTTTAACAATGCAGTTGAACGGACCTTTTGAGAAATCACACTACCCGTTCTAGCCGGTGGTATCACCCTGGAAATAATGTTCCACATCATGGAACAAGACACGGCGTATACAGCCATCATAGGACGGCCGTGGATACATGCCATAAGGGCCGTTCCATCCAGCCTATATCAGGTCGTCAAGTTTCACCTTGTGAGGAGTGTTCAGCATTCGCAGCGAGCAGCGCACGGCCCAAGAATGCTATCGCATCGCCCAAGACTGCACGTACACCTAACAGTTGAAAGTCAAAGGCACAGAAGCATAGAAATTAGCGAGGTCGAGGTCAGATGGTAACGAACGGAAAGACGTCATCAAAGACCCCAAAGTCGTGGAAGCCACATGATCAACTGTGGAAGACCTCGACCCCGTCCAGCTAGATAAAAATGACCACAACAAAAAAGCTTATATCGGCCACAAACTTCAAGAACCAGGCAAATTCCATCAATTTTTAACTAACAAAGCAGACTTGTTTGCCTTCTCTCATGTAGATATGCCAGGCATCCCGAAAGAAATAGCAACACACAAGCTGAACGTCGACCTACTCTACCCCCCGGTATGAAAGGTTAGAAGAAAATTCAATGCCGCAATAAATGATATCATCCGCGAAGAGCTGGAAAAATTACTTGCAAACGACTCTATCAGGGAGTCGAAGTACTCCCAATGGGTCGCCAACATGGTCATGGTGAAAAAGAAAAATGGGAAATGGCGCATGTGCGTAGACTTCACAGATCTGAACAAGGCATGCCCGAAAGATTCATTTCCACTGCCTCACATTGATCAACTCATCGATGCAACAGCAAGGCACGAGCTGTTAAGTTTCTTGGATGCCTACTCGGGTTACAACCAAATCCTCATGGAGGAGGAGGACCAGAAAAAAAACCACTTTTATCACCCACCAAGGGACGTATTGCTACAGAGTTATGCCATTCGGATTGAAAGATGCAAGGGCGACCTATCAAATGCTAGTAACCAAAATGTTCAAAGAACATCTCGGCAAAACAATGGAAGTATATATAGACGATATGTTGGTCAAGTCGAAGAGAAAGGAAGACCACATTGACCATTTGAGGGAAGCCTTCGACATACTTAGGCGGTACGGCATGAAACTAAACCCCGAGAAATGCGTCTTCGACGTAACCTCAGGAAAATTCCTCGACTTTTTGGTGTTGCAGAGAGGCATCAAGGTTAACCCCCGACCAAATCAAGGCTATAGAACGAATACTGGAAACTTGACAAGCAAGAAGCAGGTGCAGAAGCTGGTCGGCCGTGTAGCCGCCTTATCGAGGTTCATCTCACGATCCTTTGATAGATGCCTCAAATTCTTCGGCGTACTAAAAAAGTACAACGGACTCCAATGGAATTTTGAGTGCATCAACGCACTGAGAGAACTAAAGGTGTACTTATCTTCGCCCTAGTTGCTTGCTAAGGCAGAACCCGGAGAGCGCCTCTTAATCTAACTGGTCGTGTCCGACGTTGCAGTAAGCGCGGTCTTGGTATGGAAAAATAAAGGTACGCAATCTCCAATCTACTACATTGGTAAAATCTTGGTCGGCGCTGAAACGAGGTACCCTCACCTCGAAAAGCTAACCCTGCCTTTGGTCGTAGCTTCACGAAAGCTTAGACCTTATTTCCAATGCCACCCCATCTAGGTGGTCACGAATTTTCCCCTGAGGAGTATCCTGCACAAACCCGAGTTGTCGGGTAGGTTGGCCAAATGGGCCATTGAATTGAGCGAGCACGATATAACCTATCAACCGCGAACATCGATAAAGTCACAAGTACTTGCCGACTTCGTCGCCGACTTCAGCGCTAAAATAATGCCTGAGGTCAAAAGGGAAGACACTAGTACTTCCCCCAAGATATAAGACATATGGATTCTATACACCGATGGCGCCTCCAATGCGTCAAGATTTGGATTGGGACTCATACTCGAGGTCCTGACAGGTGAGATAATTCGCCAGTCCATACGGTGTCCCGATATGACTAACAACGAGGCCAAGTAAGAGGCCGTGATTGCAGGATTAAAATTGGCCTCAAATACGGAGCACGATGGGTAGTCCTTCGAAGTGACTCATAACTCGTCATCAATCAAGTCACAGGGACTTTCCAAATCAAGGAACAAAGGCTAAAAAAATACCAAGCCGAGATCTGCAAACTACTGCCCGAGTTCGACGAATGTCAGGTCGACTAGATACCCCAAGCGTAGAACGTCGAGGCAGATGGCCTCCCCAAATTGGCAGCAGCCACTAAGAGCATAAACATGAAAGATAATATGGTCACACCCCTCCACTCAATCATCGAGAAAATTGAGGTACGCACTATTAAACTAACTATGGACTAGCGCAAGCATATCATCACCTACCTGCAGGACGACGTGATCCCAAATGATAAAAAAAAAGCCAAAAAGCTTCGAATGCAAGCAGCCATGTATATCATCATCAAAAACAACCTATACAATAGGACGTATGGAGGCCCCCTAGCAAAGTGTCTGGGATCAAACCAGACAAGGAGCGTCCTAGAAGAGGTCCACGAGGGTCATAGCGAGGCTCACACCAGTAATCGAGCCCTAGTCAGATGTCTCATACGATTAGGTTACTACTGGCCCACAATGAAAAAGGAAGCATGTTACTTCGTTAAAAAATGTGAACCATGCCAAAAGTACGCCCCCATGATCCACCAAGCGGGTGAACACCTCCACCCAGTCACGTCGCCCTGGCCTTTCATCAAATGAGGAATGGACATCGTTGACCCCCTTCCCGCAGGACGAGGTAATGTACAATTTCTTTTGGTTTTAACTGACTACTTTTCTAAATGGGTGGAAGCAGGTGCATTCGCCCAAATACGCGAACAAGAAGTGATCGCCTTTATATGGAGGAACATCGTATGCCGCTTCGTCATCCCCAAAGAAATCAATTGTGACACAGACCTCAGTTCCATTCTCGTCGAGTGAAAATTGAGCTGCTTTGGCTCGAAGGGCCCTCGACTCTTTTGGGTACGTGGGAAGCTTCCCACTTCTCAAATAGTCGATGTACTTGTTCCTTGAATCCCATGTTAGACTTGTTGAGTTGATCTCGGCATGGCCTTTTTCAATCACTGATTTGGATAGTTGCATGACAGCCCCCGGGAGTATATGATCTTCTTTGACGGACGATCCCAGGTTTGCGAGCGCATCGCCTTAAAGCCATCCTTTCCACACATCGTGACAAACTAGTGTCGTTGAGGTTCCGAAGAGATCTACTCTCAGACGGAGATCATAAGAGATCAAACTGACCCGCTAAATCTGTCGTGTTCTCCATAAGGTTAACATCCGTTAGAATCTCAAGCACACATGAAGGGACACCGGAAATCACCTCAACCCTAGTTAAACCCTCCTCGAACAATCGCATATCCTCAGGATCGATTTTCGAGTCGGCCTCATAATCGCCCACCACTACACCATTCAACCTTTCATAAACTAGAGGGGGTGCGAGCCTGCTGAGATGAGGATGAACCACTTTGAATGACGGTGACAGCCGCCAAATCATGTCGAGGCGTCATCACGGCCTCCTTCGTCCTCAGTTTGGGTGATACCTACCCCCTTGGACGGCCTCACTCATATCCTCTGACACCGTCCCATCAGGGTTAGCCCTCGAAGGTGTCTCCTCCAAATTTACTCTCCGCCTCTTTGATGGGGTCTCTTCGACCACATCGCGAGAGGATTCGCCCACCGAGCGAATTGTTGGAACCGGGAAGCTTGAGCAAGGAACATCTTCAGTGCGACCGGTCCCAGATGCCGACTCAACCGGTGCAGCGGACTGACCCCGAGCACCCTCGTGAACAACCATCTGAAGTGCCAACCTAGCAGAGGATACCGGTTGGTGGAAGGCAAGATCAGCAGCCCTTGCCCTTCTTGGCCCTCTCCAACCTGTGAAAACGAAACGAAGAATACGTAAGTATCAAGCAGGGAAGAGTGTAAAGCGAAGTGCAGCTATGGCTGAGACAAAATGACTTACTAACTGTAGGTCTACGCCCAAACCTCTCATGGAAACGCGTCCATTCATGAATCCCTACTGTGTGAGGCAGAATCGAAGCCACCCATTCGCGGATGTCGCCAACTAGCGGAGGGGGCGGCCTCTCAGCTGCAACAAAAATAAAATGGGAAAATAACCAACAACTAGTCAGTGAAGTCACCAGAGATGAATAACTAATCGACGTAGTAAAAAGTGAGACGAATACTCACGGGCAAAATTCCACGTCTCAGGGAACTCGGCAGGGTTGGACACCAGATGTTCCGTGCGAACAAAGAAAAAACTCTCCCAAAAATGAAGATTGGTCTTATCGTCCATTCCGACCACCAGGCTCTTCGTACACCGATGGAGGAGGTGCAACATAGTCCCCCTTTGGAAGTGAGGAATGAAAAGATGCATCATATGTCGGAGGGAAACGCCATGGCCAGCCAGCTCCGCGTATTTGGTAAGCATTAGAAAGAGTTTATATATGTACGAAGTGATCTGGGCTGGGCACACCTCGTAGAAATGGAAAAAGTCTATGGTCAATGAGGGAAGAGGGGGCGTGTATCCAATGACAAAAGGGTATGTGTAGAGGGCGCAGTACCCTAACGATGCAAGTGAACTATATCACCTTCCGCTGGGATAAGTTCAACGTGTTCTGGATCCTCTACTTGATTTTGAAGGCAACAAGTGCTGCAAAATCCATTACCGAGAGCGCCGGCGCAGGCTCATCCTCGGCGGCATAGTTAAAGTCATTTCGTGGCTTCCCAGGGCGAGGCACCACCTCATCCACCGTCGAAAACTCTCGTCTTCCGTTAAACTCACCCCCTTATCAAGGGAGGGGGCAGCATTCTCCGGTACCGGAACATTGAGGATTGGGTTAGGGTTCGAAGAATAACTAGCCGCTGCGAACAAAAGAAGAACTCAAGAATATGGGAGAAGATTTACGACTATCACAAAGGTTGTCTGTGCTTTTCGAGTATGAATAGGCAAGAAAGAACCGATGATTTCAAAGAATTTCTCCCGAAAATGATATTGGGTAATGCCATACCAGAATAAAGTCCCATAGGATAAAAACAGAAGCGCCAGTTACAAAAATGAAGCGCCGCCTTTTCAAAAGTAACAAGAGAGGCACAAGAAATAATGCGACGCTCAGCAAACGTGCGTCATAATGACACCTGACGAATTAAATGTCATTTCAACTGACATGCTGGTCTAACAGTCCATCCTGAACTTCACATCACTGCCTTTTAGGGAAATGCCCGCTCAACGGCCGAAACATTCAGATTTCTGAGATGATATTGGCAGAAGTCTACCCACGGTGCTCGCCTTGTGCCGACTACCATAGGCGGAGGGATTAACTGTATGGGTCAAAATCTGACTCACTAATGAGAGATTAGTGAGGCCGTGATGGTGAATATGAAAGGCCGCAGTGACGCGTCCCACGGCTATGGCCGGGGATGATCCGTCACTAGACCCTTGCAACGCAGTACGAGCTGCAGCGCCCGGGGAGGGGCCAGACTCTCTATCTCTAGATCTATATAAAAAACACATCTCTCTAAAGAAGAGGGGATCAGTTATCCCACATTTTCTATCAGATTTGAAAAAGGTCCTAAGATTCTTATATTTGTCTATCATTCATCTTTATCAAATGAAAGAGGATACATCTCACTTTAATTGGATGAATCTTCTCCTTTATTTACATTTTATTGCCATCTAATGTTATTGGATGCATGGTATTTTTCATACTATAAAACCTGGCCATAACTTCTGCCACCATTTATACTCAACTATATTTTTCTATTCATGTTATCCATCTCAGATCTAGAATTAATTATCCTTAACTAGGATTTACCCTCTATTTTCTTATTAATTCGTTTTAAGAAAAGGTTAACAATTTTTTGGTAAAACAATAACATTTACGAAAATAAAAATGGAGGAGGTTATAATGCAAGACATTATAAGGTTACTTAAATTTCCTAGGAAGTTTAAAAACCTTAATATACCGTAGATGAAAGACTATTTCAATCCGCTAAAAACCTTTTCAAGGTCTATCTTAATAATCATGTTCCCTTTTATGCCTTTCATCTTATTAAAGTGAAATAATTTTTTACATCACAATGGCATTGTCAGCGGCCCGCTTATTCTCTAAAAAACTACATTGGTAAAGGCTAATAATGTTATTAACGCTGAATTTTATACGATTAGATATGATTTGTAACCACCTTATAAATGATGTTGCATAATGCAGTAGGTCTAAAGTTTTTATGATAGGGGAGAAGACACATATAGGTCTTATTAAGCTATGGTGGAACATTACTCTTGGAAAAGATGTCGTTTCGAAGAGAAGCACCAAGTGAGAAGTGGATAAATTGTAACCTTTTTAAATTTCTAGTCGATTAGTGTTCAGACATAGTCGACTAATTTGGACTGGTTCGGAGAATATGGTATCCTAATCTAGCCCCCTTGGGTTGCAAGGAGGTTATCTCTTTAGCTATTTGTAATTTGAGTTGAGTACAACTTGTGTGATTTTAATTTCAACATTCACCACCACTGCTTACAAGGTTGGTTTTCACTCACTCATCAACAACGAACAATGGTGGGTTTTAACACGCTCACCAACAATGCAAAAGTTGGTTATTACTCGCTCACCAACAATGACCCTTTGGTTTTTACTCGTTCACCAAAGAAGAGAACAATAACACGACCTCTCAGGACACTGCCTCTCCAATATACAGTAAATCTACTAAAAGTAAATCACATTGCTAGTTAAAAGTAGAATAAAGGACTTGTAGTTGCGTAGACAATTGTATAGAAGGTTGCGTGCTTTTCTTTCTGTATAGCTCCTCTTTATAGCCTTTTCAACTTATTCTTTCATTAATGCTTGACCGATGCATGTCTTTGAATTTTGGCATGTCTTTTGCTAGAATCCTTGATTATCGCTGACATGTCTTCTAAATGTGGACTTGTATATTTGTCAATGTAGTAATATCGTATCACTACATCTATTACGACCCCAATTTCCTTCTTTAGTATGTCTTAATGGCACATAGTCTTTAAGACTAGGTAAGCCTAACAAACGAGAGAATATGACAAAAATAAAGGCTAGAAACAAGATATAAACTAATAAGTCTCACAAATATCTCAAAAACTGAATCACAGCTAGAATATTCCAAAAACACGATGAGACTGAGTCATAAGCTCTACAGAATATTTCAAAACACCTACTACAACACCATCTAACAAAAGAAACAACAATACTAAAAGGATAATAGAAGGTGACTCTGAGGACTACGGACGACGAGCAGGTATACCTTCAAATCTTTGGGAAACAACTACAAATCGAGCTATAACGTCCAGTTTTGGCAGACGTACCTGGATCTGCACAAAAGATGTGTAGAAGCGTAGTATGAGTACACCACAACAGTACCCAATAAGTATCAAGCCTAACCTCGGTATAATAATGACGAGGCCAAGTCAAGACACCTACTAGGGCATGAACAACAGAGAAAAACTATAATAACGAGAAGTAATGGAAAGCAGAGAAATAAATGATAATGAAATAGGTTAATAACGTAGACTGATGACAGAATTATAAGCATAAATATAATTAGAAGGAAGCAAATAATGAGAACTGCAATAGTCAAATACGGACAAAACTAATAAGACAAGGAAGAATAAAAGCGATAAGAACTGTTCAACCAATAACTCGTTTCAATATGAAATGGACAACAAGAATCACAATCGAGGTACCGCCTCGTATTCTCTTTTCACAATTTCAATCACCATCTTTCCTGATATCACCACGGGAGCCTTACATTTAGTTTTAAAAATCATTTTTCCTGAAATAACTACCCGCGTTTTAGCCCACCTTATCATACTGCGTGGCTTCAAGTAATTCCCCTAGTAGCAAGCCCACTTTATCTCATTGCATGTGTATCAACCCCAAGCCTTATACCACTGTATGCATATCAATATCACAACATAGTCAGAACTCGCTCCACAAGAACCCATATGCCACAATTTGTCAAAAGAATCGACAATATCAATGTTTCCACAATAAATAGCTCAGGCTCAACCACAATGCGTATAAGAATCTCAACAATAACAAAATAAAAGTGAATAGCTCAACAAGAAAGATATATCAACAATTAAAAAATTCACCTCAATGTGATAACGACATTTCTCAACTTCAACAACAATTACTCAACGATAAGATATTTCATGAAAGGGCAACTTCAATTACAAGTAATTCAACAATATAAAGATATAACAAAATACAAGGAAGGCAATAACTTTAACTAAAGCATATAAGAGAAAATTAGCAAGTAAGAGGTGAAACAAGTGTTAACAATGTCAATTAAAGCATGTAAGGATATATTAGTACACGAAAGAGTGGAGTAACAATGAAAGATATAACATGTTAAGACAATTCATGTAAAAGCATGAAAAGAGTCTAAATAGCCTAAACCGACCAAATACAAATATATCTCGTGTACCCACTCGTCACCTAACGTACACGGCTTTCACATAACCCAATTAGCATAAACAAACCAATTCCTAAGGGGTAGTTCCCCCACACAAAGTTAGGCAAGATACTTACCTCAATTAGGCCAAATCAACCCTAGGAAATTGCTTTTCCCCTAAAATTTACCTCCTCACAGATCAAATTTAACCAAAATTGACGTAATTTCATCAAACAATACAAGGAAAAATAACTACAACAGATAAAGCTTTGATCTTTACAAAATTCCCAAAAAGTCAATAAAAGTTAACCCCGGGCTCACGGGTGAAAATCGGGTCCAGGGATAGATTCCGACTACACATAACCCCACGAGTTCATATATTAGATTAGTTTTCAAATCCAAATTCAAATCGACTCTCAAACCTCAAATTCTCATTTTCCAAAACTTAGGCAAAATTTCACAAATTTTCACTTTGCTTCACATGAATTTGATGTTTAGTCCAAGATATATTCACGAAATATTGTTTAAAATTGATTAGAATCACTTACCTAATGTTTGTAGATAAAAATTCCTTCTCCAAATCTCCTCCTACCGAGTCTAGGGTTCTAAAATGTGAGATATGAGACTAAATCCCAACTTTTCAGTCCTTATGTCCAGCTGAAGATGTCGCATTTGTGACACAGGGTCCGTATTTGCAAACCCTTGCAATTGCGGACCAGGGATCACATTTATGAACCCTGACAACCTCAACAAATGTCGCAATTGCGAAGTTGGACATCCTCGCAGAAGAGACCAAGTGGTCGCACCAAGCCCCAGGCTTGCTGACTTCGCAGTTGCAAATGGGTAAGTCACAGTTGCGACATCAGACCACCCCCTGTCACCTTCACATTCTCGCAATTGCGATAATAGAGCACCAACACACTAGCAAATTTCATTTTCAGTTTAAACCATTTTGAAACACGTTCGAAAGCCATCCTAGCTCCCGGGCTCCAAATCAAACATCCACACAAGTATAATAACATCAAACGAACTCACTCGCGCGATCAAAACATGAAAATAATATCTAGAGCTACGAATCGGACACCAAAATGCATGAATTTCAAAGTAAAGTTGAACTTCTAGAATTGTATCTAAACGTCCGAATCCTATCAAATCAACTCCAAACAATACCAAATTTTGCAGAAAATCTCTAAATAGAATAATGGACCTATTCCACGTCCCAAAACCAAATTCTGAGCCCGATAGCCAAAAGTCAACCTACGGTCAAAATTTTAAACTTTAAATTGGAAATTTTCGGCAAAACAACACAAATCAACCTACGAAATTTCGAATTCGATTTCGGGCATGCGCCCAAGTACAAAATCACGATACGAAGCTATCAGATCCATAACGACACAGTTCTAGGATCGTTTTCACAAAAGTCAAAAATTAGTCAACATAAAGAACTTAGGCTTCTAAACCAAGAATCAAAGGGTCTAAATCAACCCAAAATCTTCCCGGAGCAATACCATCCAACCCCGTAAGTCATAAAACCATAAACACACATGTGTGAATCATGAAAAAAGTGCAAATACACAAAATGACTAGTCAGGACGTTATATTCTTCCTCTCTTAAAATAAGTGTTCGTCCTCGAACATGCATAAAGACATACCTGAAGTGATGAAAAGGTGAGGATAACCACTCTGCATGTCAAGCTCGCTCTCTCAGGTCTCCTCCTTGACTGGATGACCCCTCCATTGAATCTTCACTGAAATAATGCTCTTTGATCTTAACTTCAGGACCTGTCTATCCAATATACCAATTGGATCCTCAATATAAGTCATGTCCTTGTCCAGTTGGAGTGATCTGAAGCCTAAACCATGATACATATCACCATAATACTTCTGGAGCATAGAAACATGAAACACCGAACAAAATCCAGATAAGTTAGGTGGCGCTGCAAGCTTGTAGGCCACCTCCCCCACTCTCTCTAGGATCTCAAAAGGACCGATATACCTAGGGCTCAACTTGCCTTCTTCCCGAACCTCATTACACTCTTCATGGGTGAAACCCGAAGCAAAACCCTCTCTCCAACCATGAATGCAACATCATGAACTCACTGATCGTCATAACTCTTCTATCAAGACTGAGCTGTACCAAGTCGGTCATGAATCAACTTGACCTTCTCCAAGGCATCTTGAAGAAAATATGTGCCCAACAATCTAGACTCCACCGGCTCAAACCAACCAACTGAAGAACGACACCGTCTCCCATATAAGGCCTCATAAGGAGCCATCTGAATACTCGATTGGTAGTTGTTGTTGTAGGATAACTGTGCAAGCGAAAAAAATTGATCCCAAGAAACCCAAAAATACATAACACAGGCACAAAGCACATCCTCTAATATCTGAATGGTGTGTTCGGACTACCTGTCAATCAGGGGGTAAATGTTGTACTCAACTCAACTCGTGTGCGTAGCTCACACTACACGGCTCTCTAGAAGTGCAATGTAAACTGCATGCCTCGATAAGAGATTATGGATACCGACACGCCATGAAGTTAGACAATCTCGCGGATATAGATTTGAACCAGCTACTCTAAAGAATAAGTGGTCACCATCGGAATAAAATGCACGAACTTGGTCAACCTGTCCATAATCACCCAAATAACGTTAAATTTCTTCAAAGCCATGGGAACCTAACAAAGAAGTCCATGGTAACACGCTCCTATTTCCACTCGGGAATCTCAAGTCTCTGGAGCAAACTGCTCGACCTCTGATGCTCATACTTCACTTGTTGACAATTTAGGCACCGAGCCACATACTCCACTATATCTTTCTTCTTTCTCCTTCACCAATAGTGTTGCCTCAAATCCTGATACATCTTAGCGGCACTCAGATGAATGGATTACCGCGAACTGTGGGCCTCCTCAAGAATCAACTCACTTAACCCATCCAAATTGGGCACACATACCCGGCCCAACATCCGCAACACCCCATAATATCCAATAGTAACCTCCTTGGCATCGCCGTGCTGTACCGTGTCCTTAAGGACAAGCAACTTGGGGTCGTCATACTTATGCTCTCTGATGCGATAATATAAAGCAGATCAAGAAACCCCACAAGAAAGAACTCGATTGACTGGGCTCCGAAACATCCAATCTAAGAAACTTATTGTCCAAGGCCAAAACATCCATGGCTAGTGGCCTCTCAGCTGCCGGTAGATATGTCAAACTATCGATGCTCTCCGCCTTTGGACTCAAGGCATCGGCCACAATGTTGGCCTTCCCAGGATGATAAAAAATATTAATATCATAGTATTTCAGCAACTCTAACCATATCTACTACTGCAAGTTAAGATCTTTCTATTTGAACATATGCTGGAGACTCCGGTGGTTGGTGCAGACCTCACAAGGGACACCGTACAGATAATGACTCCAAATCTTCAATGTATGAAAAATGGCTGCCAATTCCAAGTCATGCATCAGATAATTCTTCTCATAAACCTTCAATTGCTAAGACGCGTAAGCAATCACCCTATCATCTTGCATTAACACCGCGCCAAGTACAACACGTGACGCATCACAATATATAGCATAAAACTCATAGGCAACACTAACACCGGGCTGTAGTCAAAGCAATCTTGAGCTTCTGGAAGCTCGCCTCATACTTCTCATACCATCTGAACGGAGTACCCTTATGGGTCAATCTAGTCATAGGTGCAGCAAATGATGAGAAACCCTCTATGAAATGGCGGTAATATCCGGCCAAACCAAGAAAACTCCGGATCTCAGCAGCTGAAGACGGTCTGGGCCAACTCTGAACTGCTTCAATCTTCTTCGGGTTTACCTTGATCCCCTCACTCGACACCACATGACCCAAAAATTCCACTGAATCAAGCCAGAATTCACAGTTTGAGAATTTTGCATATAACTTCTTCTCTCTCAAGGTCTGGAGCACGATCCTCAGATGCTTCTCATAATACTCCTAACTGCGGGAATACACCAAGATGTCATCAATAAATACAATAAAGAATGAGTCGAGATACAGCTGGAATACACTGTTCATCAGGTGCATAGAAGTTGTTGGGGGCATTAGTCGGCCCAAATGACATCACAAGGAACTCGTAGTGACCATACCGAGTCTTGAAGACAGTCTTTGGAATATCCAGATCCCGAATCTTCAGCTGATGATACCATGACTGCAAATCAATTTTCGAGAACACTTCGGTAACCTGTAACTGATCAAATAAGTCATCAATGCGTGTCAATGGGTACATGTTCTTCATTGTAACCTAGTTCAATTGCCGATAATTAATACAAATGCGCATAGAACCATCCTTCTTCTTCACAAAGAGAACCGAAGCACCTCACGGTGAAACACTAGGCCGAATGAAACCTTTATCAAGCAACTCATGTAGCTGCTCCTTCAACTGATTCAACTCTGCTGGTTCCATACGATAGGGTGGGATAAAATTGATTAAGTGCTCGACAACAAGTCAATACCAAAGTCGGTATCTCTATCAGGCGTCATGCCCGAAAAATCCGCGGAAATACATCTGTAAAATCCCTCAGTACCGGAACTAACTCAACGGTAGGAGTATCAACACTGAAATTCTCACGAAGGCTAGATATGCATCACACCCCTTCTCAACTATCCGTTAGGCCTTTAGAAAGGACACTATCCTGATAGGAACGTAGTCCAATGTACCCCTCAACTCTAATCGCGGCAAACCTGGCATAACCAGTGTCATAGTCTTGCTGTGACAATCCAGACCAGCATGATATGGCGAAAACCAGTCCATGCATAAGATAACATCATTATCTACCATGATGAGCAACAATAGATCAAATTTGGTCTGGGAAACACCAATAACAACTAAACAAGACCGGTGCACCCGATCCACAATAATAGAATCTCCCATAGGCATGGACACATAGATAGGAGAGCTCAAAGAATCATGAGATATATCCAAATACAGAGCAATGTAAGATGACATATATGAATAAGTGGATCCTGGATCAAATAACACTGATGCATCCCTATGACAAATCAGAACCATACTTGTGATAACTGTGTTTGATGCGACCGCCTATGTCCTGCCTGGAAAAGCATATAATCTGGCTTGGCCTCCCCTTCTAGGGCGACCTCTACATGTCTGACCCCCACCCTTAGCTGGATGTGCAGGTGGAGAGACAACTAGGGCAGCAACCATGGGGTGTGAAGTCTGTGGACCTGGCTGAATCCGTCGAGCTTGAGTAGTCTGTGGAGGTGCTTCCCTCCTAAGTATGGGGCAGTACCTCACCATATGTCTAGTGTCACCACACTCGAAGAAATCTCTCGGTTGATGTGGATGCTGAAACTGGCTCAGAACTGGTCGGCTGGACTGACCACCAAATGCACCCCGTGCAGGAGGTGCACTAATAAGTGACTGAGCAAAGTGGGCAATCTCCATCACTAATAAGTAACTAGAAGTTAAAAGTGCTGAATGAATTGGAAGGCTCACATATTCTCTAGCATGACGGGCTACATCTGGAGCGAGGGCACCACTATATCCTCCAGAATCCGAGGCCTCTTGACCTCCCTATCCTCCTTCTCACGGCCCCACATACTCTCCAACCTCCGTGTGATCTATACAATCTGCTAGTACAGATTATCTATCCCAACTCTCGAGCCATCCTGAATCTAATACTATAGTTGAGCACCTCGATGAATCGACGGACTCGCTCTCTGACTGTAGAAACCACGATAGATGCATGTCTTGAAAACTCAGTGAATCTGATAGCATACTCTGATACTGTCATAGTACCCTGGCGCAACTACTCAAACCTCACACGCCATGCATCCCGAAGTGCTTGGGGAACAAACTCTCTCAAGAACATCTCTTAAAACTGATTCCATGTGTGTGAAGTTGCATCGGCTAGGCTACCCTCCTCATAATCCCACCACCAGTGATACACTGCTCCTGACAGCTAGAATGTAGTAAAATAAAATCCACTCGTCTCCGCAATATCCATAGTGTGGAGAATACATTGGAACTTCTTTAGAAAACCCTATGCATCATCTGAAGCTAGGCCAGTATAAGTAGGAGGAGACTTCCTGAATCTCTTAAGTCTAAGCTGCTCCTCCTCAAATGTCAATGCCCTAACCTTGGGATGAGCCGAACAATAGGTTGTGTTGGCATAACCTCTAGGACCTGATCGACATGGACTCCTTGCTCTGGAGTACGGGTCGTGGGAGCCTAAGATCCTCCTTAGCCTGAGATGTGGTTGGTGCAAGTGGAATCAACCCCGCCCGAGCTAAAGTACCCAACATGCTCAGGAACTGTGCTAGGGTCTGTTGAAGTGCAGGGGTGACAACAGGTGCCTCGGGTGCCTGTCCCCAACCGGAGCTACTGGTGGCTCCTCGGTCGCAGCTCGGGCAGGTGCTCTAGCTGCACCACGTGCCCCTCCTCGGCCTCTGCCCCGACCTTGGCCTCTCAAGGCTCTAGTAGGGGGCGTGGGTTTCTGATCATCAGATCTAGCGGTGCATGTCCTCGCTATATGTGAGAGAATATAAAGTCAAAGATTCTGATTTCGAAGTCAACCAATTCACACGATAAGGAATCAAAGAAGTGGAAGTTTTCCTAACAGTTCCATTATCTATCGAAGATAAGTATAGATGTCTCCGTACCTATTCGCAAGATTCTACTAAACCTGCTTATGGCTCGTAACACCTATGAACCTAGCGCTCTGATACAAACTTTTCACTATCCCAATTTCCTTCCTTAGTATATCATGATGGTACCTAGTCTCTAAGACTAGGTAAGCCTAACAAACGAGAGAATATGACAGAAATAAAGGCTAGAAATAGGATATAAACTAATAAATCTCATAAATATTTCAAAAACTAAATCACAGCTACAATACTCCCAAAACTCGGTGAGACTGAGTCATAAGGAACTACAACACTCTCTAATAAGAGATACAACAATACAAAAGGATAACTTACTCGGAGGCCTGAGGCCGCTGAGCAGGTATACCTTGAAGTCTCCGGGAAACAGCTACAAATCAAGCACTAATGTCCATCACGGGCAGGTATACCTGGATATGTACAAAAGATGTGCTGAAGCGTAGTATGAGTACACCACAACAGTACCCAGTAGGTATCAAGCCTAACCTTGGTAGAGTAGTGACGAGGCCAGGTCAAGACATCTACTAGGACATGATAACAGAGAAAAAAATATAATAACGAGAAGTAATAGAAAATGGAGAAATAAATGATAACGAAGCAGGTTAATAACATAGACTAATGACAGAATCATAAGCATAAAATAATAAGAAGGAAGAAAATAATGAGAAATATAATAGTCAAATACGGACAAAACTGATAAGACAAGGAAGAATAAAAGTAACAAGAACTATTCAACTAATAACTCGTTTTAATATGAAATGGACAACAAGAATCACAACCGAGGTACCACCTTGTATTGACTTTTCACAATTTCAATCACAATATTTACATATATTATTGATGGAACCTTACATTTAGTTTTAAAAATTATTTTTTCAGAAATTGCTACCCGTGTTTTAGCCCACATTATCACACCGCGTGGCTTCAAGTAGTTCCCCTACTAGTAACACGCGTATGAAGCCTAGCTTATCTCATCACATGCGTATCAACTCTAAGCCTTATACGACCCCATGCGTATTTATATCGCAACATAATCACAAATTGTACCACAAGTGCCCATATGCCACAACTTGCCGAAAGAATCAACAATATCAATAGTTCCACAACAAATAGCCCATGGCTCAACTCCAATGTGTACAAGAATCTCAACAATAATAAAATAAAAGTGAATTTCTCAACAAGAAAGATATCTCAACAACTAACAACTTCGCCTCAATATGATAACGATATTTCTCAACTTCAACACCAATAACTCAAAAATAAGATATTTCACAAAATAACAATCCAATTACAAGTAGTTCAACAATTTAAAGATGTAACAAAATACAAGGAAAGCAATAACTTTAATTAAAGCTTATAAGAGCAAATTAACAAGTAAGAGGTGAAACACGTATTAACAATGTCAAATATAGCATGTAATGGCAGATTAAAATATGAAAGGGTGGATTAATAATGAAAGATATATCATGTTAAGATAATTCAATTAAAAGCATGAAAAGAGTCTAATTTGCTTAAACCGGTCGAATACAAAATATAGCACGTGTACCCATTCGTCACCTTACCTACATGCCTTTCA
The DNA here is from genome assembly GCA_005239505.1 of Nicotiana paniculata. Classification (NCBI taxonomy): domain Eukaryota; kingdom Viridiplantae; phylum Streptophyta; class Magnoliopsida; order Solanales; family Solanaceae; genus Nicotiana; species Nicotiana paniculata. The sequence continues at coordinate 41,778 of ML362480.1, forward strand.
CATAACACAATTAGCACAAATAAACCAATTCCTAAGGGGTATTTCCCCCACAAAAGGTTAAGCAAGATACTTACCTCAACTAGGCAACCTCAACCCTCGGAAATAGATTTTCCCCTAGCTTTGCGTTCTCATGACTCAAATCTAATCAGAATTCACTTAATATCATCAAACAATGCAAGTGAAAATAATTACAATAGATAAAACTTTAATTTTTACAAAAATACCCAAAAAGTCAACCCCAGGGACCGCCCGGTCGGAACCCGGGTCCAAGGGTATATTTTGACTACCCATAACCTCGCGAGTCCATATATTATATTAGTTTTCAAATCTTAGTTCAAATCCACTCTCAAAACTTAGCAAAATTTTACAAATTTTCAGTTTGATTCACATAAATTTGATGTTTATTTTAAGATATGTTAATGAAATATAGTTGGGAATAGATTAGAATCACTTACATAATATTTTTAGATAAAATTTCACTCTCCAAATCGCCTCCTACCTAGTCTAGGGTTCTAAAATATGAGAAGTGAGACTAAAACCCAACTTTCCAGCCCTTATGTTTAGTTGTAGATGTCACATTTGCAACATAGGGTTCGCATTTGTGAACCCTTGCAATTGCGAACCCTCGCAATTGCGGACCAGGGATCACATTTGTGAATCCTAACAGCCTCAACAAATGTCGCAATTGCGACAAAGGCTTCCCAATTGCGAAGCTGGACACCCTCGCAAAAGCGACCTTGTGGTCGCAAATGCGACCCAAGCCTCAGGTATGATGACTTCGCAAATGCGAAGGGGTAAGTCACAATTGCGACATCAGACCAGCCCCTCTCACCTTCGCAATTGCGAGGCTGGTGCTCGCAATTGCGATAACAGAGCACCAGCACACCAAATAAATTTTATTTTAAATTTAAACCATTCTGAATCACGTCTGAATCTCATCCGAACCCCCGGGGCTCGAAACCAAACATCCTCATAAGGCTAAAAATATCATACGAACTCGCTCGCGATCAAAATACGAAAATAACATTTAGCTACGAATCAGACACCAATGCACATCAATTTCAAAGTAAAATTCGACAACATCTAGAATTGCAGCTAAACATCCACATCCTATCAAATCAACTCCAAACTATGCCAAATTTTGCATATAAGTTCTATATAGCATAACGGACCTATTCCAAGTCCCAAAACTAAATTTCGAGCCCGATAGCCAAAGTTCAACCTGTAGTTAAACTTCTAAACTTCAAATTGCTAATTTTCAGCAAAACAACACAAACCAACTTATGGACTTCCGAATTCTATTTCGGGCATACGCCCAAGTCTAAATCACGATACAAAGTTGTCGGAGCCATAAAATCACCGTTACGAGGTCATTTTCATAAAAGTCAATCATTGTCAACATAAACAACTTAGACTTCTAAGCCAAGAATCAAAGGGTTTAAATCAACCTGAAATCTTTCCGGAATAAAACCATCCAACCGCATAAGTGATAAATATTTAAACACACTTGTATGAAGCATCGGGAAAATGGGACGCAAATACACAAAAATCCGATTGGATCGTTTCAACATCTTCTGTCAAAAATGTTTTCCTTTGGAAAATGTGCCATTTAAATTTCAAACTCCAATGTCGATAGAGTCTTTTAATCTCTTTCCTCGAATAACCTCAGTTAACAATTTTTGTCTGCAACTTTTATTTTGGATATTATATTCCTTCATAGTCAATTTCGAACAACTTCTTCTGTCAATCCATGAAATATTCAGTTACAAATATTACCCTTTTGAGCCGCTCCTTCCTTTTATCCTTCTTGATATTCTTGTCGTTGCATCTTTTAAGGAATGATTTAGTTTTTCATTCCTTAAATAGCTTATTCCATTTCTTCGTGAATTAGAACCCTTTTGATCGTAGCTAAATGAGCTTTGATTCTTAATGACATAATCAATGGGGTATTCAAACATGTAAAGTCTAGTAGTGGAGTTCATTCTCACTCTTCACTATTCCAACATGAATTGTGGAAGTGATCACTAGTATATCTCTTTCCTTTCTCGAATATTTTGAAAAATCTTATTGCAACGCTCTTGATTCTTTTCCCAATTGATTCTCTCCCTATTCATCCATTTATAATTCCTATCTTGAGTCTTGAAATATCTCGGCAGATCTTTGAATTTTACACGCAACATTCATTGCAAATATTTCTTTCCATAACTCCATTGTATACCTTGTATATGACTGATACTTTCCGTATTTTCTTTTCTCTATTGAATGAGCCTGTACAAAAAGTAGATTTACCACAAGTAAATGTTCTTCGTTAAAACATATATTAGTTTGGTATCATCAAAATTAATATGTGAAACCTTGGGGCTAACACTAAGTTTCCCACAATGTGCTAGTATTTTTATAAAGAATTGGATGAACACCATCTGAGCTTGGAGCCTGAAGGTTTTTGCAGGATTGGAGAACTTTTAATATTTCAGTGTTACTAGGAGGTTTAGAAAGGGACAGTCATTTTGACTGGGAGCAATACCATCGTTTGAGAAATTAAGAATTTTTAAATGGAGGTGATTTGTAATTTAGATATTGGAGTAGTATTAGAAGGTATGATTCTCAATTTCTTTTTTAATCATAAATCCAGTCCCTATTATCGTTCTTACAGGAAGTAGTATGATTTACACGTCTCTGGTTAAGGGTAAAAAAATGAAAGAATTTAGCGACTATTTCTTGGGCGACATTAGTAGCAGAGATGAGATCTCTATCCAATGTCAACTATTCTTGATAATATAGGAGTTCGACCAGGGTGATCACACCATATTGTTTCAAAATGAAAGGGCTTCTTATTAAGATACACGGATGGATTATTAAGTTGGATTCATAGTGGAGTATGATCTGAGTGAGTTCTAGAAATAATTTACAAAAACATCCAAATATAAGGTTAACCAATCCTCATTAGCAAAATATTTGTCTGAGTCTTTTTAGAATCAAAGAGTGTTTTCTCTTTTGGTGATTTGACCAAGTGTAGTTAGAGCCTTTAAAACCTATATTACTTCAATATTTTGGGCAATCCCGTAGGGATCCAACCCTATTGTTGTTTATTGGTATCCCTCACTACTTATCACTTTCAAGTAGAAACTCTCTGAAATCCCCAGCGTTAAGCCAAGGATCTTTATAGTAGTAGTACACTGTTCTAATATTATCCCATAATATTTTTTAGGTTATGTAACTTAGTAGTAGCATATTGTCACGATCCAAAACGCACCTTAGGCTGTGCTAGTGCTCAACACTACCGTTAGAGAAGCCAACAATTAAATCAATACGTCAATAGTAATTTCAAAATGCATTTCAAAACAATTAAAGAATTGAAGAGTAAAAATGTTCATTTTCATAAAAAGTATAGATATTATTATATTAAATGTTCGATGTGGCCGGAGTATAAACCCCGAGTCATAACAGAATACAACTATGAGCAGAATCTAAATCACCAAAACCCGGTGTCATAAGTACATGAGAATCTACCAGAATATACAATACTACTATAACTGTCCGAAATAGGAAATAGGCAGAATACAATAAATGTATAGGACGGGGACTCTGTGTTCTGGAGATTGTAACACAGAGAGAAGCTCACCACAAAGTCTCCTCAGCAACAGCGCCTACGCGCCCAGATGACAATCAGAAGTAACTGTCTCAGTACTTGCACAGTCAATGCAGAAGTGTAGTATGAGTATGTATATCAATGCATACCTAGTAAGTATCTAGCCTAAACATGCAATAATAACTAAAATATTACTGTTAAAGCATGGCGTGAGTCTAAGTTAACCCGAACCTAATAAGGAATTCTAGCATACGCACGGACACTCATCACCTCATACTTTCTTAACTCCCACAACATATACCACATAACAATATAACATTTACGGGGTAATTTTCTCCTCACAAGGTTAGACATGAGACTTATCTCGCTTCGAAATTCGTTAAACGACTCCAATACCTCTCAAGGAGAGTCAAAGAGTGTTTATCTTTCTTTGATTTGACCAAGTGTACTTACAGCCTTTAAAACCTACGTTACTTTGCAATATTTAAAGGCAATCCCACAGGGATCCAACCTTATTGTTGTATATAGGTCTCCCTCACTACTAATCACTTTCAAGGATAAATTCACCGAAATACCCAAAGTTAAGCCAAGGATCTTTATAGTAGTCGTACACTGTTCTAATATTATCCTATAATTATCCCATAATATGTTTGTGTTATGTAACTTAGTATTAGCATATTGTCATGATCCAAAATGTACCGTAGGCTGTGATTGCATCTAATGCTACTGTTAGGCAAGTCAACAATTAAATCAATACGTCAATAGTAAATCTGTCATGATCCAAAATCCACTAGTCGTGGTGGTACCAAACCCAACCTGCTAGGTAAGCTAATTCACAAAAATCCAATTCAAATAATATTTACTGAGAAAATAAATGATGAAATAGCTGAACTTTTATACCACAACCCAAGGACTGATAGTACAAATCATGAGCTTCTAAGACTTAAAGTTTACAAAGCTGGTATGAAATAAACACACCATCTATTCGATATATACATATATAAACAAATTTATTAATTTAAAGCTACTATGAACAAGAGGAAGCTATAACCGGAACGCATGTACATCTTCAATGTCAGCTCCCGCCATACATAATAATGTCAGCTCCGAAATCTGCACTCAAGGTGCAGAAGTATATTATGAGTACAACCGACTCCATGTACTCAATAAGTATCAAACCTAACCTTAAGATTGAAAGCAATGACGAGCTCGAAAAACGGTTAGAGGCTAACACCAATAGCCAAGGACAACTCGTAACCATAAAATGAAAGTAGTACAAGTAATAACTCAAAAGATATTATGCTTAACTCGTTCACAGTTACGGAAAAATAGACATGCTTTTCAGGTAGAATAGTAAAACCCAAAGCTTACACCAAAATCACAAAAATATGGGGGTATATCAAAAAGCTATGATTTTTCTCAAACTTTCAACAACAGATAAGGAATTTCATTATCAGATAACATGAGGAAAGTACATATCTATGCTTACGTGTCAATATGCATGTCAAGTTATCAACTATAATATGTTGTCTAACATGAGGAATACATATCTCAATGCCTACATGTCAAATGTGCATATCAAATGTAATGCATCACAATAATAATACCAAGTACTCACACTCTCAGAATACTCAATCTGTCTGTCTCAAACTCCCACTCATCACACACAATCACTCAGCACTGTACGGGTACCTGTGCTCACTGCTGGTATGTCAGACTCCGGAGGGGCAGATCCTGCCCAAGCGCTAATATAAAGCCAATATAGCTTGTTGCAGCATGCAACCCGATCCCATAATAATAAATAAGCCAATAAGGCATGCTGCGGCGTGCAACCTGATACCATAATAATAAATAAACTAATAAGGCCAGTTGCGGCATGCATCCCTATCCGCAATATCACTCATAATCCGTCTCTCAGTCCCCAATCTCTCTAGCCTCACGGGTTCACAAATTTCATACTACTCAGCCCAAACAATGATAACGTAACAAAATAATAACAGAGACTGAGATATGATATGAAAATGAATGAATTTGACTGAGCACATAATTGCACCTTAAGAAAATAACTCAACAGCAAAAATGACCCCAGTGGGTCCCAACAGAATAAGCATATAGCCTAAACTTGATGCCTAACATGGATCACATCACAATTACTATAACACGTAGGAATTATACGGATAGAAACATGACTGGATAACTACACAGTACCATGGAATCAACCGAGTCACAATTACCACGGTGAACATCCACACGCCCGTCACCTAGCATGTGCGTCACTCCAATACCAACTATATAACACGTATTCCAGTGATTCATACCGTCAGTACCAAGTTTAGAAGTGTTACTTACCTTGAAAAAGTCAAATCAAATACCAAGAAATCCAAACAATACTCTATAAATGCCATCCCGCACGTATCAACCTCAAAATGGCTCGAAACTAGCAAAAGCAACTCAAATACATCAAATAAAGACTAAGGAAACAATCTCAAATGATAATGGTCGAATCTTTACACATTTACTCAAAGTCAACCAAAAATTCAAACCCGAGCATGCACCTCGAAACCCAACAAAACTCACAAAATACGACCACCCATTCAATTACGAGTTCAACCATAGTAATTTCACTCAAATCCGACTCCAAATTGATGTTCAAAAATTTACTTTAGGAAAGTTTAGACAACCCCCCCCCC